>CM061533.1:184358908-184559048 GCA_030545055.2 Neoaliturus tenellus | reverse complement strand
AGGTGACATCTACAGTTGATTCCAAGGGAAAAGCACCAAGTACGTCACATCTATATGTCAGTTGCTATTAGCTGAATCCTGAACTACGTAACTGATTTGTTATTATTGTTGAAGTCCCCTAACTTATTATATTATAGATTTGACGAACGAAAGATATAAAAAATTAAAAGAATGCTACTTTTAAACAATGGTTTTGAAACAGCTGTAAGCAGTGAAAAGGTATATATTTTTCGTAAATTTAAAACCTGATTACTACGATACTATCATTGACTATGAGTCATTGATACTATGTAGAATTGACACAGCTGTAAACAAGAGTAGACTATATTTACTTTTCATCACAATACATCGATATCACCTGTTTTCGACCCTCACTTATAGCAACGAAACACCTGTTTTGCAAAACACAAACAAACTTTTCCGGAATAGGGTGGTAATGGAAACGGTAGCAGAGAAATCTTGAATATAAGAAGGTATTTAACAACAACATCAACAAATAACAAATCAGTGACGTAGTCAGTAGTTCAGCTGATAGCAACTGTTAAATATGTATGACGTAGATGGAAAAATAGTGCTTTTCCTTTGGAATAAGCTGTAGTCACCTACCGTTAGAGTATTAGTTTTGGTGGCCTTAGCTGATGTGAAGTGGTTGCCTAGCAACCAGAAACTCAAGCAGTACATATCTCGCTAGGTTAGTTGAGGTTATGTTTTGTTTTGTTTGTTATGAGCGAAAAAGTAATTTTTTCACTTGTTTAGAATTTATTGAATTGTGTAGTGTGATGAAAAATATCGTTCGTAACTCGGGCCGAAAGCGTTTTGCTAACCCTCGATCGTTTCAAGTTCTCGACTTCGTCTCGAACTTGAAACACGATCTCGGGGCCGGCAAAACGCCACTTTCGGCCCTCGTGACGAAATATACTATTAGGTGCCTGTCACTCCCACCTTAAATTTAGTTTTTTATTCATTTTTACTGACTTTAGTAGTGGGGAATGGGGGCTTTTGGGCCAGTTCAAGGTCACCCGAGCGATGACGTCATCGATGACGTCATCGAGGTCAATGACCCCATCGATGACGTCATCGATTGCATCATCGATGACGTCATCACCAATGACGTCACTTCCTTGACGTCACACCCATGACGTCACAGAAATGACGTGCTGATGACGTCATCACCCCTTACGTCACCAAGATGACGTCATCGATGTCACAAAGGTCAAGGTCACGCTGAAACCTAAATTTTTTTGGCACTTTTGCTGTTTCTCGCACTACGCTCCGAGTTTCAGTCACAGTTACCATGACCTTGACAACTTGGAGCGAATTTGCGATGAGAAACAGCAAAAGTGCCGAGGAAATTTGAAGTTTGCAACGTTACTCTGCCTAAACCGTCATGTGACACCGCTCGGGTGACCTCGAACTGGCCCAGAAGCCCCCATTCGACCATTACTGCAACCGCGATGCGCACCCTACGACAGACACCGAGCGACTGACTGTCCGGCCCCGCGCACTCTAGGTATATGGGAAGTGGTGGGGGAAATTGTGATGACCTTGGGAAACTTGAAAATGTCAAGCCGGGTAGCACCGTTTCGGTGCTACCTTAAAGTTACATGCTAAAGTGTGATGACCTTGAGTAAAAACATAGAAATACTACAAGTTGATACCGCCCCAGAGTTAAAGTGTGGTGACATTGAGTCAAAACACTGAAATACTATAAGTTGAAATCATCCCAGAGTTAAAGTGTGGTGACCTTGAGTCAAAACACAGAAATACTACTACAAGTCGATCCCGCCCCCAGAGTTAAAGTGTGACGATCTTGAGTTAAAACACTGAAATGCTATAAGTCGAAATCATCCCAGAATTAAAGTGTGATGACCTTGAGTCAAAACACAGAAATAGTACAAGTCGATATCATCCCAGAGTTAAAGTGTACTGACCTAGATTCAAAACACAGAAATACTACAAGTTGATGTCGTTCCAGAGTAGAAGTGTGGCGACCTTGAACTACCCCAAATTGTCAGGAATTGGAGTAGCAACAGCGATGTGCACCCTTCGACGGACACCAAGCGACTGACTGTCTGGCTCTGCGCACTCTAGGTATATGGAAAGTGGTGGGGGAAATCTCAAGGTCATCCAAATTGGGTTTTAGAAAATAAGAAACTCTAAACTTCATGCTCCTCTTCTTCCCTTTCCACCTCATTTGTAGGATATATGGTTGACAACGGTAAATGTGACAAATACTCCGGTGATTGTTGACCTCCACTGTGATCTGATTCTTGATCGTCTTGCTGCATTATAACTTCAGACCAATCATAATCTAAAGTGACCTTGAGCTTTATTCCCGGGTTGTCGAGGAGAATAGACTTCATCCAATCGCAGATGGTTTCTAAATAATGCACGTCGTCGATTGTCAATTTCCAACTTGTAGTGGGTACATCTTCGGTGGAAGACATGTCATCGCAAGCAGGTGTGTCCGCCATGGTTGTTGGAGGAGGAATGATGCTTGTTGCAGCGAGCAATGCTGGTATAACAGAGTGGTGGGGGAAATTTCAAGGTCACCCAAATGGAGTTTTAAAAAAGGAAACTTTGTCTATTTACTTATAACATAACCACTTAAACTAAAAGGATTGGGATCAACAGTACGTTTAATCATCATATTCGGTATATTCTTCATGTTTCTCAGTTTTCACCTCCGCCCAAATAGTACCTCCACTCTTTAGCTCCTTTTCGGCTTCTTCTAGTTGCTGGGTAATCGCCATCTGACATTGAAGTTCAAAATCATCACGCGGCACAGATCCGCAAATATCCATCTGAGCCAACCAGAGCTGCCTAAGGTTCTTTTCCTTTTCCTCGACAGCTTCGACGGCTGCATGTAATTCCTTTTCTGTAATAGAGGAGTCCCACAATTGTTGATCATCGGTTTTGTTGACAACCTCATTTTTGGACTCCTTGTACAAATCGTTCAGCTCCTGCTGAGTCTTAATGGTTACCTCCTCGTAACTAGCACAACTTACATTGAGAGACATCTTGATGTTGTACTGTTGACCGTCGGAGTTGAAATGAAGCTGAGGCACAGCGCTTGGGGGTACTATGAAAAAGTGGTGGGGGTGTTTGCATTGAAGCATGTTTGACCTTTAGCTTGGTGGTAGGGGTAACTGTGAAATGCAAAGGTCAAATGTCAAGGTCACCCGCGAAGTTTAAAAAAAAAATGCAACATATCAATATGTGACAAACCTCACATATTGATATGTTGCATTTTTTGTCTTTTGTATTTTTTTTTGTCTTTTATGGTTTATTTATAAAACATTACAATAACATATGTACAACAGTAAAACTTAAATCTAACACTGCTGCTTGTCGACGATGTGGATGGTCAACTCGGTGGAATTGCTACCCGTGCAACCGTGGGAAACCAGGTAGAGACAGCCAGGTTGGATGGAGCGCAGATCCTCGTTCTGGAGGAGATGGACGAATCGTTTTGGCAGGTAGACTTGGAACTTGGGCTCATCCCCCGGAGTGAATGGTGCCTCGCTAAGACTGCAGCAGATGGCCTCTCCAACTGTAGTCTCCATCTTCTTCATGGCGTGGATAATGTAGTGCTTCTCATCTTTAAGTTCGGAACACTTCTTGACGGGTAGTATGGTAGATTTGGAGTGAGCATTGAACTGCTCAACCAAAGTTTGCAGGAACTGGTGAGATGCCATGGTCGAGATATAGATCGTCTTCTTCGTCTTCTTGCTGGGAGATGTTGTCGTCTCGGAATCTCGAGTAATACTCATGCCAGGTCCCGGTCTGCTCCTCACCTATATAACCCCCGTTACCCCCACCACTCCCCATTTCCCCACTTTGAAGGTAAGATGCGAGTTTATAAGCGTTTTTTAAAGCGCAATGTCTATCTTTTTCATGTTCTGGACTTTTAGTACAAATACAAACATTTTCCATCGTATACTTGTAATTTTTATCCAATTCCACATCATTAACCGGAACATGAGTAAATCCTTCGATCCATCTTTTCTTTTCCAGCCCCTTTGTGTAAATATTGGTAAACTTGTCTGAAAAGTGATGCATAATGTGATACAAGTCCGTGTAACTTGTAAAACCATCATACCAATCGATATGATGGAAGTGTTTTGAAATCCACCTGTTGGTAGTAGCGGCTTTGCTAGTTAATGATGAATAAGAACATGGTGGTTTGAACAAAAATGTATATGGAACACCTGTATTGATGTCGAAAAACACAAGTTCTTTTATGATAAATCTATCGTCATTACCCCGAAACGCTTGGAACTCAATTATACCAGGTTTGGACTTTACTTGTTCTTCTTCCTTGTCCATTGTGAAGGCCACTCGTCTGCTCATGTCGAAGTCCAAAGATCAACTGATTTCCACACCACGGTAGGTACGACTTTTATACCAGGCCGTACAGTTGTTGACGCGTTGGTGTATATTTAACGTGGGCACCGTCCCCGGTAGGCCTAACCCCACAAAGCGTTTGATATTGTTTTAAAAACCAACCATTGTCATCTAAGTTTCCATCTTTACATTCTCCTTGTTTTCATTTTCATCACTAACACTTGATTCTTCTCCTCCTTCTTCCTCTTCTTCCTGTTTTACTGATTTCTTATGTAGTTGAGCGTATTTTTCCAATTGTCTCCACATTTGTACTTCATGAGGAACTCTATTAAATATAGAAGTATCCACAGGTCCGTACAGTATAGGTGCGTCCGGTTGTTTGTCCAAAGTGTCTTCCAAATAATCTTTAATAATAGAACTTGAAAACACTAGTTGTCTCAAGTATCTTGTTATTGGTTCAGTTGCACAGGTTAGAATAAAAAACTCTTCTCGATTAAGTTGAATCTTTCTATCATGTATTGTTGTGTCTCTAAACCGCAACTGATGGTCACCACGATTCTTTATAATATCAATTTCCACATTTGAATCCAAAAGTCCTACTCTTGTCTTTCTTCCATACATGTTACTAGTTAAATAGCATTCTAGCAGATGCAAGTGCTTCATAAAAGATTCCCAAGCACTATCGGTGAACAAAATCATTTTGGGTCCATGAGTTAAAATTACAGTAGGTGAATAATCCGTCGATTTCATAACACCGATTAAAACACTTTTGTCCAAACTGGATGAGATTGGATAAAATATTCGCAAGAATACCTCACTCAATATGTTAGGAGAAATATTATCTTCAATATCCCTTTTCTTCTTCTGTGCATTCTTTCTTCTTTTACCTTTTTCCTCAACATCATTACTGGCGTGGAGTTGTCCGCAAGCGTTGTGTTCATCTCCCTCCGGTTGACCTTGAAGATCTAAAAAGTCGGATATCTCCTTCTCAATATCGACTACATTTTCTTGTGTACCACTAGGAGAAGCCATATTGAATAAGATGCTACCCATACAAGAACAGGCAACAAACTGATGAGGAGCGACCTGAACGCTCTGCTTTTATACTCGCGGAATGCATTGGAATGTAACAAAACCGGTTTTTTACAATACATTTTTAACAATTCCAGTTAAAGGTGTGTATGTTACGATTTTATCATGTAGAATTAAACAGTATGCAGGTGTATTAGCTGGTATAGCTGCGTTGAATTCCATTTCTATTTTTATATCCACACTTGATGATTTTACCGATTCATTCTGTTTAGAACAATCGATTACAACTATCGGGTAACCATCTAAGTACTTTTCTGGTGATAGTAAAGGTGCATTTGTTTAACCGTAATATGAACTTTGGAATCTTGCATACATATCGTACAATATGCTGTACTTTTTATTAGCGAATGACACATTTAAATTATCGTATGGAAAAAATTGTGAATTTAAATAAACTTTAATATTTTTCAAGTTGCAATGATCAAATTGGCCTGCATGTTTGGTGATGGTGTCTCTTCTGCCTGTTTGTAAACCAAATATAATATACCTGGCTCGTTCCACATAATTAGATGTTTTAACTGTCCAAGTGTGTCGATCCGTAGTTGGCAAGCTGGGATGTTCATGAAATTCCCAACTTCTAAAAGGAATTACAATATCACGATCAGCCTTTAACTTTCTTAATAGTAGCATTCTATGCTCGTCAGCTAATTTAACATGTGGAACTCTCCATACAATTTTGTCTAATGTTAATTTCCATTCTAAAGTTGCATCTGTTGTACCGTCTGGAGCTTTAATAATATCTTTATCGTTTGAAGATCTCAACAAAACTAATTCTTGTTTAACGTTTAATATTATTTTCCTATAATCTTCAGCAAAACCAAGCAACAAACGTAACGGAATATGAAAATCAAAATTTCCATTTGTATCTGGAGTGATTGTGTCTTTTGCAGGTAAAACCCATCCTGCAGGTTGTATTAAATTGGTTTCATTAGGTGATATAGATGTTAATCCCTTTAAAGTTGTTGCAATACCTACTTTTTTAGTAGAATCAACTGTTACACCTGATATTTCATATCTAATTTCATCAAACAGGAAAGCCATGGGATTATTTATAAATGGAACTGTTGTACCAGTAGTAGTACCAGTAGTGGGGAATGGGGGCTTTTGGGCCAGTTCAAGGTCACCCGAGCGATGACGTCATCGATGACGTCATCGAGGTCAATGACCCCATCGATGACGTCATCGATTGCATCATCGATGACGTCATCACCAATGACGTCACATCCATGACGTCACACCCATGACGTCACAGAAATGACGTGCTAATGACGTCATCACCCCTTACGTCACCAAGATGACGTCATCGATGTCACAAAAGGTCAAGGTCACGCTGAAACCTAAAATTTTTCGGCACTTTTGCTGTTTCTCGCACTACGCTCCGAGTTTCAGTCACAGGTACCATGACCTTGACGACTTGGAGCGAATTTTCGATGAGAAACAGCAAAAGTGCCGAGGAAATTTGAAGTTTGCAACGTTACTCTGCCTAAACCGTCATGTGACACCGCTCGGGTGACCTCGAACTGGCCCAGAAGCCCCCATTCGACCATTACTGCAACCGCGATGCGCACCCTACGACAGACACCGAGCGACTGACTGTCCGGCCCCGCGCACTCTAGGTATATGGGAAGTGGTGGGGGAAATTGTGATGACCTTGGGAAACTTGAAAATGTCAAGCCGGGTAGCACCGTTTCGGTGCTACCTTAAAGTTACATGCTAAAGTGTGATGACCTTGAGTTAAAACATAGAAATACTACAAGTTGATACCGTCCCAGAGTTAAAGTGTGATGACCTTGAGTCAAAACACAGAAATAATACAAGTTGATGCAGTCTCAGAGTTAAAGTGTGGTGACCTTGAGCTAAAATACTGAAGTACTACAAGTCGATATTGCCCCAGAGTTAAAGTGTGATGACCTTGAGTCAAAACATAGAAATACTACAAGTTGATACCATCCCAGAGTTAAAGTGTAGTGACCTACATTCAGAACTTGTAAAATTACTTACACATAGAGAGCTAGAGAACAGCGAGACGCACCGCATGGAAGCCGGAGACATACTGGCGAAGCGGTGTTGTGCAGCCTAGGGACCCAGTTGTGGTGGGGGTATAGCCGACATTTAGAGTACAAGTGTTGCGGGTGACCTTGACCCACTTAACTTACATCGACACCCCCCCCCCACCCCCCCCCCCCAAAAAGTGCGAGCCCCCCCCCCCCCGAACTTTTTTTTCGGAAAAATTTTTGACCTTGACCAAAAAGTTTTTTGCTCCGGACGAGAAGTGACCCCCCCCCCCCCCACCTCCACCCCCACCCCCACCCCCACCCCCCCCCCCACCCCCCCCCCCGAACTTTTTTTTTCGGAAAAATTTTTGACCTTGACCACAAAGTTTTTTGCTCCGGACGAGAAGTGACCCCCCCCCCACCCCCCCCCCCACCCCCACCCCACCCCCACCCCCACCCCCCCCCCCCCCCGAACTTTTTTTTTCGGAAAAATTTTTGACCTTGACCAAAAAGTTTTTTGCTCCGGACGAGAAGTGACCCCCCCCCCCCACCCCCACCCCCACCCCCACCCCCACCCCCACCCCCACCCCCACCCCCACCCCCACCCCCACCCCCACCCCCACCCCCACCCCCACCCCCCCCCCCCCCGAACTTTATTTTCGGAAAAATTTTTGACCTTGACCAAAAAGTTTTTTGCTCCGGACGAGAAGTGACCCCCACCCCCACCCCCACCCCCACCCCCACCCCCCCCCCCCCGAACTTTTTTTTCGGAAAAATGTTTGACCTTGACCAAAAAGTTTTTTGCTCCGGACGAGAAGTGACCCCTACCCCCCCCCCCACCCCCCCCCCACCCCCACCCCCACCCCCACCCCCACCCCCACCCCCACCCCCACCCCCACCCCCACCCCCTCCCCCACCCCCTGATATCCTGGGCGTGGCAGCCCCGGTGGGGATATAAGGGGGCCCAGCCAGAGCCGGCTCGCAGTCCGCTCCCGCGCGTTGAACGTGAACGATCGGGACGGACCGCCATAGGCATCACTAAACATTGAATGGCGCCTTCAGTGTTTAGCGAAGTCTACTCTAACTTTAAGACTTGTATTAGTTGTAAGATATTGCGCTTGCGTTTGGGTATTGCGAATTGTTCTATATTAGAGTGTTTTACTTGTACCCTATGTCTCCTGTGTGTGTCTTTTATCCTTTGTGTCTTGTTTGTCATATGTGTTTAATGTGTATGTGCTTGTTCCAGCATTGACTACGTTGAGCTCAATTGTGTGTTGTAAGTGTGTTATATTTTTCTAAAGTGTATACGCTTGTTGTAGCATTTCCCCCTTGAGCTTTTGCAATGCTCAAAGTAAATCGTAAAGACAGGGAACGGGAGTAGGCCCCCCGTGTAAAGTTACTTTTGTATAATTGTTAGGCTCCTCTCATGCATGCTTCAATGCGGCTGAGAACTCTCATGCATGCTTCAATGCGGCTGAGAAATAGGAGTTGGTCCGTTTGTACGCCTATATGGGGGTAATGAGCCGATGGCCTCTGCACTCGGACCGAGGACGTAAGCCACTAGGGTGTCCTCAGTTAGTTTCCCTTCCGGAAACTCAAAATTATGTAAATGAAACTTTGTTAGCTATTTGTGTTTTTTTTGTCCCCAAGGCCCCCGAACATTCGTGGTTCGCCATGGATGTACGGGGGCCGAAATTTTTTAATGTCCGTGTGGCCTTGACCCACAAAGACTTGTAAAAATTGAATGCATTGCTAAATTTAAAATATTAAAGATAGGTTACGGGAGTAGGCCCTCGTGTAAAGCCTATTTTAACTATCGGTAGGCTCCTGCCAGGCATGCAAAAGGTTGCGGATGGCATTTGGGAGCATGTCCGTTTGTACGCTGGCATGCAAAAGGTTGCGGCGGCCTCTGCACTCGGACCGAGGACGTAAGCCATTAGGGTGTCCTCAGTTTGTTTCCTCCTGGAAACTCAAAATTATGTAAATGAATCTTTGTTAGCTATTTGAAAAGACAATGCAGTAAATGTTTACAAGTCTCGCGTGGCAAAGGGTACACGACATTGGATGTTGCCCTGTTGTCATAGTTGGGTCTCTTCGGAGGCTACAGCGATGACAACCCAAGTGCCCCAGGTGGGGCTTAATTTTTTTAAAGTTTTTTCGTGACCTTGACCTAAATACAGTAATGACCCCCCCCCCCCCACCCCCCCCCTTCCCCCAGAACTTTTTTTTTTGAGAAAAAATTTTGACCTTGACCAAAAAGTTTTTTGCTCCGGACGAGAAGTGCCCAAACAAAAAAAAAAATTTGTACAAAGTAGTGGATTTAGACCAAAGATTATATTGGTTTTATCAAACCTGTTGAAGAATAAATTGAAAATGGGTGTTTAAAAGCCAAATCTGCTACATGATTGATAAACTGGATGTATATGACGTCACCTTTCCCCACCCTTCAACCTCGGGTATAAAGGGACCCGGTTAAGCGCGCTGCTCATTATTGCGTGGACATTCACCGAGTGCACACTCAAAGCCAAACTGTAAAAAAAATGGCTCTTTGCGATATTTGTGGTGAGTTTTTCCAAGATGAAGATATCTTTGTTTTACACCGAGAATTGCATCATGAAGAGAACAGAAAAGAAGAGATTGTTGTAAGTGAAGAAGACTTGGATGCGTTTGATCGGTTATTGGAAAACTGCCAGAAGCAGATGGACGACTGTGATAGCTATCTACAGTTACACCGAGAATTGCATCGTGAAGAGGACAGAAAAGAAGAGATTGTAGTAAGTGAAGAAGACTTGGATGCGATTGATCGGTTTTTGGAAAAACCCCATAAGCAGAAGGACTGGGCTAGCTATTTACAGTTAATGCAAAGAAGAAGACCAAGTGTTATTCAATTTGCCGGAGCTGGACCATCTACAGCTGGAGGATTTATTCAAGAAGAGAAAATGGAAGAAGAAGATACGGAAGAAGTGGAAGATGTAAGACAACTGCGTACCCAAGAAGAGGATATGGAAGATATAAGACAACTGCGCACTACAGCCTTGCCAGGACCAGTTGTAATTCATTTCAAAATTAATAATGTGCAATTAGAATTGGAAAATTTTATAACTCAAGCTAAAAAACTAGTTGTAAAAACATTGACGGAAGAATTGGCAAGATTGAACTTTATTAAATTTGGATTGGTGTTGGAGGCTATGTTTACTAATACCGATGGTGAAAATTCACCGAGAGCATTCATTGCTAAAAACCGAACCCTTACAACCACATCTGATATCAACGAAATTTTAGAAGAATGTTTGGTTGAACTGCTAGTGAAACTTCAAGAACATGAAGGAAGAGGATCCGGCTGGACGCTATCATCAATTGAAGGTATGGATGTGAGGGTTCACAAGCATGGATATGGTATGAGAGGAAGCAGCTTTATCCCTCTACCAAAGGTGATCCGAGATACAAGATCATGTATCAATGTGAAAAATGAGGATAATGAATGTTTCCGGTATGCAATGTTAGCAAAATATGTGGAAGACCATTCCTGTAGACCTAGCATAGCATACGAAGCTGTTCAACACCGCTATAACTTCCAAGGTATGTCGTATCCTGTTAGTCTTAATGATGTTGCTAAATTTGAAAGAAAAAACCCAGGAGTTTCAGTTAATGTGTTTGGTTTAGACGAATCAAATAACGTATACCCGTTACGAGTTACAAAGACTGAACGTCAAAATCATACAGATTTGCTGCTATTGACCAAAGGTGAAATATCACATTATGTTTACATCAAGAACTTTGAAACTTTGGTTGGACGACAAGTGACTAAAAAGAAAATTAGAGTAACAGTGTGTAAGAGATGCTTTTGTTTCACAAATAAAGACTTGAGACGTGGAGGATCGGAGTGGTTGTCGGAACACCAGCGGCTTTGTAATGACAACTATGAAGTGAAGATTAGTCTGCCACCACCATCTAGAGCATTTGTCCAGTTCAATAAAACAGTTCACCAATACCGGATTCCACTAGTTATCTACGCTGACTTTGAATCCACGTTAGTGCCGCAGGAACTTTCGGATGGTGAAGTAACTAGAAGAACCAAATATCAATTGCATCAACCTAACAGTTTTTGCTTATTGGTGAAATCTACTTTACCTGAAGAACAATTGCAAGACTACGGCTTAACATCCACTCCGATACTCTACCGTGGGGAAGGAGCTGCTAAGTATTTTGTAGACCAGTTGTATAACATTGCTGAAAAGGCGGAACGCTTATACGGTAATGTTTTACCCATGAAACCTTTGAACCAAAATCAACAAGAAGAATACATTTCGGCAACAAGATGTTATCTATGCAAGAAGAGCTTCAGTGAAGAAAATCAAAAAGTAAGAGATCATGATCACCTCACAGGGTTATACAGAGGACCTGCTTGTAATTCATGCAATATAAATTACAAACTGCCTCAATTTATTCCTGTCGTGTTACACAATCTTAGCGGCTATGACTCCCACTTCATTATCCCAGAGTTAGGACGAGATGATGGAAAAATCGAAGTATTAGCTGAAACATTGGAGAAGTACATCAGTTTTTCAAAAACAGTTGGTAAAATTAAACTTCGCTTCGTAGACTCTTATAGATTTATGTCATCTAGTTTGAGCAAATTGTCTGAGAACCTAAGAAGAGAAGATCTAAAAGAAACCAGCAAAATTGTACCTGAAGATAAATTGGACTTAGTATTACGAAAAGGAGTTTTCCCCTATGATTATATAACTTCCACAGAAAAGTTTGAAGAAACCAGTCTACCACCGATTGAAGCCTTCAATAGCAAATTAAATGAAAGTGAAATCTCCGTTGAAGACTACAATCATGCGTGTAATGTTTGGAACCAACTAAAAATTCAAACTTTAGGGGAATATTCTGATTTTTATATAAAATTGGATGTAACTCTGCTGTGCGATGTGATGGAAGAATTTCGGAACACCTGTTTCTCAGCATACGGATTGGATCCTTTACACTCGTATACATCCCCTGGATTAGCATGGCAAGCTATGCTCAAGTCAACTAACTGCCGATTGGAGCTTCTCACAGACATTGATATGGTCCTCATGATCGAATCAGGTGTACGAGGTGGTTTGACTCAAGCTGTGACAAGACATGTTAAGGCCAACAACAAGTATATCCCCAACTTCGACGAGCAACAACCATCACTCTACCTTGGATATTTTGATGCGAACAACCTCTATGGTTGGGCGATGTCAAATCCACTTCCCTACGCAGACTTCAAGTGGATTGACCCGACCACCATTGGTGACATATCACGGATTCCAAAAGATGGCCAAACAGGCTATATTTTGGACTGTGATTTTGAATATCCGGAACACCTTCACGACCATCATTACGACCTACCTCTCCTAGCCAAGACTGAAGTTTCACCGACAGGAAGATGGCCCAAGCTGATGATGACCTTGGAGAATAAGAGTCGATATGTGGCACACTACTGGGTAGTTCAACAAGCACTTGAATTGGGCCTACGTATAGTGAAAATTCACAGAGCAATTGAATTCACCCAGTCTTGTTGGTTGAAACCATATATCGATTCCAACACTACAAGAAGAGCTGCAGCGACAACAGCATTTGAAAAGGACTTCTACAAATTAATGAACAACGCCATCTTTGGGAAGACCTTGGAGAACAAGAGAAAACACAAAATTGTAAAATTAGTAAGTGATCCTAGGAAATTGGAAAAATTAGTGCAAAAACCAAATTTCGGAACATCAATGATTATAAACGAAAATCTAGTTGCTGTCAGTATGAATAAAACAACAATAGTGATGGATCGTCCGTTATACATTGGAATGTCGATTTTGGATATAAGTAAAACTCTGATGTATGATTTCCATTACAACAAAATGGTTAAACACTATGGAAGAGACAACATTGGAGTTGCATACATGGATACCGACGCGTTTATCTACTGGATAAAGACTTTGGACATGTATGAAGATCTAAGGAGTTTCCCATACAAAGACGACTTTGACTTCTCTGACTATCCGAAGAACCATCCGAATTACAATGAAAAGAATAAAAAAGTAATTGGAAAATTTAAAGATGAAGCAAATGGAATACCTTTGGAGGAAATAGTTGCGCTGATGTCCAAATTATATTCCTTCAAGATGTATATGGAAAACGACATACCGACAGTGAAGAAAGCTAAAGGAGTCAAAACATCGTACTTGAAGAAACGCGTGACATTTGACCATTACAAGACCTGCTTGTTTGAAGATTCTACAATGTCTGCAACGTTCAACACTATCAGAAGCTTTAAACATGAGGTCTACAGTGTCACTGAAGTTAAAAGAGCACTATCAGCTCAAGATGATAAAAGGCATATTATGCCGGATAAGATTCATACTCTTCCTTTCGGCCACTACTCTCTAAACCCTATCAACCAGTAACCTATTCTTCGTCCTTCTACAACTTCAACCTTATTCCTTTCTCCTTCCGTAAAAAAATGGGGAACACGGCAAGTCCAACGCCGTGTTCCCCATTTTTTTACACAAGTTTGGATGACCTTGACCTATATAAATTATGTGAATATTTAAGACAACATTCATTGTGATTATACATGTGATACATGAAACATTCAAACCTGCAATATGAAGAACTCGAAGCAAGAAATTGTCAACGAGCTTCATAAACCTGCAAGAAGAAAGTTTCCACGAAGAAATACAGTGATAAAAGGAATAAATGATTTATATCAAGCGGATTTAATCGAAATGATTCCTTATAGTAAACAAAATAGAGGATTTAAATACATATTGACTATTATTAATTGTTTTTCAAAAATGGCAGATGCTTTACCACTAAAAGATAAAAGCGGCAAAAGTGTTACAAAAGCAATGGAAACAGCTATACAAAGAGACAAACATACTATAAAACATTTACAAACTGATGATGGAAAAGAATATTTTAATAAGGAATTTGCAAATTTAATGAAAAAACACAACATTAACCATTACTCAACCAATTCAGAGGTAAAAGCATCAATAATTGAAAGATTTAACAGAACTTTAAAAGGTGCGATGTATAAGATGTTTTCCAACAGAGGATCACACGTATGGATTGATGTGTTACCAAAACTTATAAGCGATTACAATAACAAGTTTCATAGAACTATCGGTATGAAACCAAGCCAGGTGACTAATAAAAATGAAAAACTTGTATTAAAACGTATAAAAATGAATACTAAACCAAAAGTTGAAAAACTAAAGCCTAAAAGGTTTAATGTTGGCGATAAAGTGCGAATAAGCAAATACAAAGGTGTATTCAGTAAAAGATATCTTCCGAACTGGACAAATGAGGTATTTACCGTATTTAAGGTGCAACCTACAGTACCAGAAACTTACATTTTAAAAGATAATAAAGGACAATTGCTTGAAGGAGGGTTTTATGGACATGAAATGTTAAAATCAACAGTAGGTGATGTATATTTAGTTGAAAAGGTGTTGCAACGAAAAAAGGATAAGGTTAAAGTACGATGGTTAGGATTTAATAAAACGGAAGATTCTTGGATACCTAAAAAGGATCTAATATAATGATAGAGCATCATTTTGGGTTGAACCATTACAAAGGATGGAGATAATACCGCAAAAAGACAATTTTACTATTAATAATATAGATGAACTCACAGTGGATGGTTCTCAATTCAATACTGGGAAACACGGTGTTTTGTTACCAAACACGGTGCGTTGTCTGGTTACCGGTCCTTCCAATTGTGGAAAAACAAATGTAGTATTCAATTTGATTACAAACCCTAAAGGATTACGTTTTAATAATTTATATGTATTTTCAAAGTCACTACAACAACCAAAATATCAGTTATTGGAACAAATACTCAATAATGTGCCTGAAGTTAAATATTTTAAATTCAACGCGAGCGAGAGTGTCATGCAACCGCAAGAGGCTAAACCATTCTCAGTATTCATATTTGACGACGTATCTTGTGAAAATCAAAATACAATAAGAAATTACTTCGCCATGGGTCGACATAACAACATAGATAGCATTTATATTGGTCAAACTTACAGCAAAATACCGAAACAGCTCATTAGAGACAATGCAAACATGTTAATTGTATTTAAACAGGATGAAACCAACCTAAAACACATATATTATGACCATGTAAGTGCGGATATGCCATTTGAACGATTTAAAGAGTTGTGTGGAAAGGCTTGGGCTGAAAAATATGGGTTTTTAACAATTATGAAGGAACAACCGCTAAACAATGGTCGATACAGGATAGGATTTGATAAATTTATACTAATACACTGATCATGATGTAAAACATTCATTGTTGTACAACACGTCTTGCTACAAACATGGTTAACCAAGAAAAGTTAATAAAGGAAATAAAATCACTTAGTGATTCTATTCGAGATAAAAACAGAGCATTAAAATTAGGTATTAGCGAAAGGGAGAAATTTCTTGAATCTACTTTTAAACCTATTACTGAACCCTTGAAACAATTAAACAAAAAATTTGCTAAACCCGTTTTGGAAGGAGATGCAATTGCACCTATTACAAAGTTTGAAAGAGAAAATGTAAAATCAGAAGATTTTAGTGATGAAGACCTGGAATCCTCTACATATAGTGGTTTTACCGGCGGAGAACCTGAAAGAGAGCTAGAATCACCAGACTATAGTGGTATAAGAGAATTATATGAAGTAAAAGCTAAAAGAGGACATGAAGATGTATCAACTGCTAGTGAAGAGGAAAAAGAAGAAGAAGCAAGGGAAGGTCCGTCAAACATAAGCTTGTTGGGTGAAAACATTCATAACAAAGGACCTTTAGGAAGGAAATACATGATAAAAATGTTAGCTGGAATAAATCCTAATAAAAACTACCATAGTTATGGAGTAAGATTAACAGAAGAAGGTTTAATGGTTGGTAATAGCCCGGTAAACATTGATGAAGATGATAATATTATTGTTGGTAATCAAAGATATAAGGGCACAAGAGGATTATTTGAATTATTATTTGAAAAAAAGCCTTTAGAATTGTTAGTTAAAGAAGAAGACATGGAAGCATATAAACAGATTTTGGAACACACCAATGCATACAGGAGAAAATATTTAGCTGACCAACCAGTTTTTAGATCTAGGTCTTTAAAATATAGAGTATTTGTATCCAAGTTAATACCAACAACGAGAAGACAACCAATGCCGATAATGCCAAGAAAACCTGTAAAACGAAGGTTTGTGTCATCCACTTTGGATATAAGTGCTCCAGAACCAAGAAAAAGAAACAAATCTGTTACAGGTACAGGTTTAATGAAGAAACTATATAACACAAATGTGATTTATTACAATAATATCAATAAATTGGTGGATAGAATGAAACTAATACATGAAGCTAAAGAAGCGGGTCATACTGGATTGGAAAACGAATGGGTGGCTTTAGTGGATGAACTCCGAAACCGTGGGGTAATCTCATAAAAAATGCGTTACTCCCTAGATTACTATTCAGTTGCACCATGAGTGTCGACAAGTTCGGACGTTACTCCTCGGATGGGTTATATTACGCAAATAATTTAAAAAGAGGAGCTGGTTTACCACAAACACCTGATGGGGATTATGATATAACTAATAAAAGGTTAAAAAACATAAAAGATCCCACAGATGAAAACGATGCAATAAATTTAAAAGTATTAAAAGAAAAGATATCACCAACATTAAGACTACAGAAAAACACATATGACGCAGGTAATCATAGAATTGTCAATGTTGGTAAGCCAAATCAAAACGCTGATGCAATAAACAAAGGTTATTTATCATCAGAATTAAAAAATACGTTAAAATTCAATGGAAAAACGTATACTGCTGAAAATAAACGTATATCCAACGTAGATGACCCTAAAGATGCAAAAGACAGCGTAAATAGACGCTATTTACATTCATTAATACCTGAAAAGACAAAAGATGGTTTTTCTTTTTATAAATTTGTTATTAACGATATAGGTTATCCGAAAAATGAAAATGATGCTGTAAATTTAAAATATATAAAAGATCATTGTATTACACGTGATGTAGGAGTTATTGATTGTCTAGGTAATTGTTTAGCGAATGTTAAAGATGGTTCGGCACCATCAGATGGTGCAACAGTGGGTCAAATGAAGGAAACTTTAAAGCAAGAAACATCTGGATTTGTAAAACAGGATCAAGTAGTATCACGGTCGGGTGATGTGTTTGTACAAGGAAATGAAAAGTTTATTTTACTTGAACAAAAAAATAATGTTTGGGATTGCAAAGACATGAAATTATCAAATGCGCAATTAGCTACAAATGCTCATGATGTTCCGATTTTATCACAAGTTTTACATACTAATCCAAACAATTATCATAGAAGTTGGTTGGGTACAAATAGAAGAATAATTGACATATTTCCAGGTATCGATGATTACGATTGTGTTGTAGTAAAACAATCTTTAATATTAGACAAACCAAAAGGTAGTACTTTCAATGCGAAAAATAAGAAAATAGGTAATTTGGCACAAGGAACAGATCCAAAGGATGCTGCAACTGTAGGACAAACATTACAATATGATAGTGCAAATCAAGAGTTTATTTATAATACCAAAAGATTTAAATTAATGGATGTAAATGATTATCAAAATATATTAATTGCAGATCCAAATTCATTTAGCGGATTTAGAAAATTGTCTGGTGAGGAATTTATTCATAAAAATCATGTATTTAGAAATGAAGCAGACAGATCATTAATTAGTGCAGATTTAAAATATTTTAAATGTCCCGGGAATGATGCAAATGTAACTGATGAAGACTAAGAATTTGTATAAAAACTGATATGGGTTAGAAATCGGGACTAATATTATAAAAATGGGTTACACTCTAGAATGTTATTCAGTTGCACCATGAGTGTTGACAAGTTCGGACGGTATTCATCAGATGGATTATATTACTTTAATACTTTAAAAAGAGGTGTTGGATTACCACAAACACCTGATGGAGATTATGATATTAGTAATAAACGGTTAAAAAACATTAATGATCCCACAGATGAAAATGATGCAATAAATTTAAAAGTATTAAAAAAAGAGATAGTACCAACACTGAAATTAGATAAAAACACATATAACGCGGGTAATCATAGAATTTCCAACGTTGGTAAGCCAAATCAAAACGCTGATGCAATAAACAGAGGTTATTTATCATCGGAATTAAAGAATACGTTAAAATTTAATGGAAAAACGTATAATGCTGAAAATCGGCGTATATCCAACGTAGCAGACCCTGTAGATGAAAAAGACAGCATAAATAGACGCTATTTACATTCTATAATACCTGAAAAGACAAAAGATGGGTTTTCTTTTTATAAATTTGTTATTAACGATATAGGTTATCCAAAAAATGAAAATGATGCTGTAAATTTAAAATACATCAAAGATCATTGTATTACACGTGATGTAGGAGTTATTGACTGTCTTGGTAATTGTTTAGCGAATGTAAAAGATGGTTTTGCACCATCAGATGGTGCAACGGTGGGTCAAATGAAGGAAACTTTAAAACAAGAAACCTCCGGTTTTGTGAAACAAAACCAAGTAGTAACACGTCAAGGAGATGTATTTGTACAAGGAAATAAAAAGTTTACTTTGCTTGAAGAAAACAATTATGTTTGGGATGGTAAAGGAAAGTTATTGACAAATTTAGGTATTGGTGAAAAGCCTGGTGATGCTGTTACTTATGAACAGATAATACAATTAGAGCCAACTGGAAAAAAATGGTGGAATTGTGATAACAAACGATTAACAAATGTTGCAGACCCTGATTATGCCAATAACGCTGTAACTGTTAATTTTCTTGTTAAAGTAATAGGTAATTTATTATTTGATATGCATAATTATATTGCAGCAGGACAACATAAACCTATTGACGAAAAAATGAGAAATACATGGATTAAACAAGAAATTCTTTATAAATATTTTTTTAATCATAACACACAAAAGTTTAGATCATCAGATTGGGGTGATTTTGATATTTAATTAAATAACACCATATATTACATCATTTATGTGCAACCTGTCATAGAGGTAACACATGGGTTACGCTTTTCGAATATAAAAGACAATCATGGCGTTTCATTACACCAGTCCATATCGAGACACTATACGGAAAGGAGGCGGTATCACGTCCACAGCGGTTTCTCTGTTAAGTAAAGCTTTAAATCGTATTCCAGTAGGATCTATCGTAAACAGAGCAATAGACGCTTTACCATACGAATTTCACATACCGGGAGGTTATCAGTATTGCGGACCAGGAACTAAATTGAAAAAACGACTGGAAAGAGCAGATCCAGGCATAAATAAGTTAGATCAGGCTTGTAAAGAACACGATATCGCATATTCCACGTTTACCGATTCAAAAAATAGGTCAATCGCTGATAAAAAGCTAGCGAATATAGCTTGGCAACGAGTAAAGTCTAGTGACGCTAGTATTGCGGAAAAAGCAGCAGCTTTAGCGGTAACAGCAGGTATGAAGGCTAAAACAGCGGTAGGAGGTGGAAAAAGGAGGGGTAAGAATAAAAAAGGATCAACCAAGAGAAAACATGGTGGTAATATTAGACTAAAAAGACGTTCTCCGAGGAAAAATAATAAAAAACCGACAATATGGTCAATAGTAAAAAACGGGGCTGGTCTATACCTAAGACCGTATCGTGCATATTAAATAAAAGAAATCAATTGGTTATACCACATAAAGCGTTGACTAATGTTGAATTATTTAAATATATTTCCTGTTTAAAAATACCATTTTTCCGCGGAGTATTTATGAAAGACAGTTTACCAAAGAAAATATGGAAAAATGAGACTGGAATCGTAAATTTGGATAATACTGAAGGGTCCGGCACCCATTGGGTGTGTTATAAGAAACTAAATAGTAATGTATATTATTTTGATAGTTTTGGAAATTTGCCACCACCTAAAGAACTTGAACATTACTTTAAATCTGCTAAAAACATATATTACAACTATAAAAGAGAACAACCTGATAATACTTCAATATGCGGCCATTTATGTTTGGAATTCCTAGCTAAAAGTATCAGTCACTATTGAGATGTCTTCCTATACGGTATCATTAACAGGAAAATCGTCCACTTTACGAAGTATCCTTTTTCCAGCGTTACGCTTGCAAAAAGGAAGATTTTGGGAGGCAGCACTGTTGGATTTTACAACTTACAACTCTATTCCCAATGTTACGGAAGGTAAAAATAACTTATTACATTATTATAAAGGAAAAGATGCCAGTGGGAAGTTTACAGACTTGGAAGTTTGCACTCTACCCACAGGTTCTTATGAAATTGATCATATTAATGAATTTTTGCAAAATAAAATGGGAAAAGACAATATAACGCTAAAAGGTAATAACAATACAATGAAAGCTGAGCTTACTTCAAAATATTATATAGATTTCAGTAAGTCAGACTCAATTGGTGATTTATTAGGATTCCCCAAAGATGGAGCGATTTTAGAACCAAATAAAACACATTCCGGTAAACAAACTGTAACAATATTAAAAGTCAATAGTATAGACATAACTTGTAATATTATACAAGGAGCTTACAGAGATGGAGCAAATACTCATATAATACATACTTTTTACCCCAGTGTACCACCTGGATTTAAAATTGTTGAAAAGCCGCAAAACCTGGTATATCTACCTTTGAACACCACTTTCATTTCAGACATCGTGTTGAACGTATTGGATCAAGACGGTAACTTGATAGATTTCCGAGAAGAGCCTATTACGGTTAGATTACATTTAAAATCAACACTTTAATACAAAATCATGGGATTAACATTTAAAAGCGAACAACCTACGGGAATCCGCATTAGTAGCTCTTCAGCTGTGGAGGAGTTAACACGCGAGAACATTCGTTTCTTAGAGAGAATTGGATTAAAAGTAACCGATAATGGATATACTGGATATAGCTCAGGGTCCAACATTCGACGAAACCCTATGGGAAAAAGAATATCACACCCACAACCCTTACACTTCATCAAAATTAAACAATAACGATGAAATTCGTATTCCCATACAAAATCAAGACATTTACACACTACCATGTGAAAGTTACTTGTATATTGAAGGAAAAGTTACTAAAAAGGACGGTACTACTACTGGTACAACAGTTCCATTTATAAATAATCCCATGGCTTTCCTGTTTGATGAAATTAGATATGAAATATCAGGTGTAACAGTTGATTCTACTAAAAAAGTAGGTATTGCAACAACTTTAAAGGGATTAACATCTATATCACCTAATGAAACCAATTTAATACAACCTGCAGGATGGGTTTTACCTGCAAAAGACACAATCACTCCAGATACAAATGGAAATTTTGATTTTCATATTCCGTTACGTTTGTTGCTTGGTTTTGCTGAAGATTATAGGAAAATAATATTAAACGTTAAACAAGAATTAGTTTTGTTGAGATCTTCAAACGATAAAGATATTATTAAAGCTCCAGACGGTACAACAGATGCAACTTTAGAATGGAAATTAACATTAGACAAAATTGTATGGAGAGTTCCACATGTAAAATTAGCTGACGAGCATAGAATGCTACTATTAAGAAAGTTAAAGGCTGATCGTGATATTGTAATTCCTTTTAGAAGTTGGGAATTTCATGAACATCCCAGCTTGCCAACTACGGATCGACACACTTGGACAGTTAAAACATCTAATTATGTGGAACGAGCCAGGTATATTATATTTGGTTTACAAACAGGCAGAAGAGACACCATCACCAAACATGCAGGCCAATTTGATCATTGCAACTTGAAAAATATTAAAGTTTATTTAAATTCACAATTTTTTCCATACGATAATTTAAATGTGTCATTCGCTAATAAAAAGTACAGCATATTGTACGATATGTATGCAAGATTCCAAAGTTCATATTATGGTAAAACGAATGCACCTTTACTATCACCGGAAAAATACTTAGATGGTTACCCTATAGTTGTAATCGATTGTTCTAAACAAAATGAATCGGTAAAATCATCAAGTGTAGATATAAAAATAGAAATGGAATTCAACGCGCCTATATCGGCTAATACAACTGCATACTGTTTAATTCTACATGATAAAATCGTAACATACACACCTTTAACTGGAATTGTTAAAAATGTATTGTAAAAAACCGGTTTTGTTACATTCCAATGCATTCCGCGAGTATAAAAGCAGAGTGTTCAGGTCGCTCCTTATCAGTTTGTTGCCTGTTCTTGTATGGGTAGCATCTTATTCAATATGGCTTCTCCTAGTGGTACACAAGAAAATGTAGTAGATATTGAGAAGGAGATATCCGACTTTTTAGATCTTCAAGGTCAACCGGAGGGAGATGAACACAACGCTTGCGGACAACTCCACGGCAGTAATAATGTTGAGGAAAAAGGTAAAAGAAGAAAGAATGCACAGAAGAAGAAAAGGGATACTGAAGATAATATTTCTCCTAACATATTGAGTGAGGTATTCTTGCGAATATTTTATCCAATCTCATCCAGTTTGGACAAAAGTGTTTTAATCGGTGTTATGAAATCGACGGATTATTCACCTACTGTAATTTTGACTCATGGACCCAAAATGATTTTGTTCACCGATAGTGCTTGGGAATCTTTTATGAAGCACTTGCATCTGCTAGAATGCTATTTAACTAGTAACATGTATGGAAGAAAGACAAGAGTAGGACTTTTGGATTCAAATGTGGAAATTGATATTATAAAGAATCGTGGTGACCATCAATTGCGGTTTAGAGACACAACAAGACATGATAACAAGATTCAACTTAATCGAGAAGAGTTTTTTATTCTAACCTGTGCAACTGAACCAATAACAAGATACTTGAGACAACTAGTGTTTTCAAGTTCTATTATTAAAGATTATTTGGAAGACACTTTGGACAAACAACCGGACGCACCTATATTGTACGGACCTGTGGATACTTCTATATTTAATAGGGTTCCTCATGAAGTACAAATGTGGAGACAGTTGGAAAAATACGCTCAACTACATAAGAAATCAGTAAAACAGGAAGAAGAGGAAGAAGGAGGAGAAGAATCAAGTGTTAGTGATGAAAATGAAAACAAGGAGAATGTAAAGATGGAAACTTAGATGACAATGGTTGGTTTTTAAAACAATATCAAACACTTTGTGGGGTTAGGCCTACCGGGGACGGTGCCCACGTTAAATATACACCAACGCGCCAACAACTGTACGGCCAGGTATAAAAGTCGTACCTACCGTGGTGTGGAAATCAGTTGACCTTTGGACTTCGTCATGAGCAGACGAGTGATCTTCGCAATGGACAAGGAAGAAGAACAAGTAAAGTCCAAACCTGGTATAATTGAGTTCCAAGCGTTTCGGGGTAATGATGATAGATTTATCATAAAAGAACTTGTGTTTTTCGATATCAATACAAGTGTTCCATATACATTTTTGTTCAAACCACCATGTTCTTATTCATCATTAACTAGCAAAGCCGCTACTACCAACAGGTGGATTTCAAAATATTTCCATCATATCGATTGGTATGATGGTTTTGCAAGTTACACGGACTTATATAACATCATGCATCAGTTTTCAAACAGGTTTACCAATATTTTATACAAAAGGACTAGAAAAGAAGAGATGGATCGAAGAATTTACTCATGTTCCGGTTAATGATGTGGACTTGGATAAAAACTACAAGTATACGATGGAAAATGTTTGTATTTGTACTAAAAGTCCAGAACATGAAAAAGATAGACATTGCGCTTTAAAAAACGCCTATAAACTCGCATCTTACCTTCAAAGTGGGGAAGTGGGGAGTGGTGGGGGTGACGGGGGTTATATAAGTGAGGAGCAGACCGGGACCTGGCATGAGTATTACTCGAGATTCCGAGACGACAACATCTCCCAGCAAGAAGACGAAGAAGAAGACAATCTTTAACTCAACCATGGCATCTCACCAGTTCCTGCAAACTTTGGTTGAGCAGTTCAATGCTCACTCCAAATCTACCATACTACCCGTCAAGAAGTGTTCCGAACTTAAAGACGAGAAGCACTACATTATCCACGCCATGAAGAAGATGGAGACTTCAGTTGGAGAGGCCATTTGCTGCAGTCTTAGCGAGGCACCGTTCACTCCGGGGGATGATCCCAAGTTCCAAGTCTACCTGCCGAAACGGTTCGTCCATCTCCTCCAGAACGAGGATCTGCGCTCCATCCAACCCGGCTGTCTCTACCTGGTTTCCCACGGTTGCACGGGTAGCAATTCCACCGAGTTGACCATCCACATCGCCGACAAGCAGCAGTGTTAGATTTTAATTTTACTGTTGTACATATGTTATTGTAATGTTTTATAAATAAATAAACCATAAAAGACAAAAAATGCAACATATCAATATGTGAAGTTTGTCACATATTGATATGTTGCATTTTTTTTTAAACTTCGCGGGTGACCTTGACCTTTGACCTTTGCATTTCACAGTTACCCCCACCAAGCTAAAGGTTAAACCTGCTTCGATGCAAACACCCCCACCACTTTTTATAGTACCCCCAAGCGCTGTGCCTCAGCTTCATTTCAACTCCGACGGTCAACCGTACAACATCAAGATGTCTCTCAATGTAAGTTGTGCTAGTTACGAGGAGGTAACCATTAAGACTCAGCAGGAGCTGAACGACTTGTACAAGGAGTTGCAGCTGATGGTGGCGCGAGGCTACCGTATAAATGTGCAAGTCTACGCTTGCAATATACGCAATCTCCGACACCCAAAAGAAGAGTCTGAACATTACTCTTCTCCAGCGACTTCATCACCGGCGTCCATGAAGACTGAAGCGAGCCAGACTTTGGATTATTTCAGCTGACTAGCAGTTGTCTTCCTTCTTCTTACCATTGTAGAATATGTTTATTTATTTGTTATATTAAAGATGTAAAAGAGAAAAAAACACCTATCTTGTTACTGACATATGTGCTCAGTAACAAGATAGGATTTTTTAAAACACAATTTGGATGACCTTGAAACTTCCCCCACCACTTTTTCATAGTACCCCCAAGCGCTGTGCCTCAGCCTCATTTCAACTCCAACGGTCAACCGTACAACATCAAGATGTCTCTCAATGTAAGTTGTGCTAGTTACGAGGAGGTAACCATTAAGACTCAGCAGGAGCTGAACAATTTGTACAAGGAGTCTGAAAAGGAGGTTGTCAACAAAACCGATGATCAACAATTGTGGGACTCCTCTATTACAGAAAAGGAATTACATGCAGCCGTCGAAGCTGTCGAGGAAAAGGAAAAGAACCTCAGGCAGCTCTGGTTGGCTCAGATGGATATTTGCGGATCTGTGCCGCGTGATGATTTTGAACTTCAATGTCAGATGGCGATTACCCAGCAACTAGAAGAAGCCGAAAAGGAGCTGAAGAGTGGAGGTACTATCCGGGCGGAGGTGAAAACTGAGAAACAGGAAGAATATAACGAATATGATGATTAAACGTACTGTTGATCCCAATCCTTTTAGCTTTAAGTGGTTATGTTATAAGTAAATAGAAAAAGTTTCCTTTTTTTTAAAAAACTCCATTTGGATGACCTTGAAATTTCCCCCACTACTCTGTAATACCAGCATTGCTCGCTGCACCAAGCATCATTCCTCCTCCAACAACCATGGCGGACACACCTGCTTGCAATGCCATGTCTTCCACCGAAGATGTACCCAATACGAATTGGAAATTGACAATCGACAACGTGCATTATTTAGAAACCATCTGCGATTGGATGAAGTCTATTCTCCTCGACAACCCGGGAATAAAGCTCAAGGTCACTTTAGATTATGATTGGTCTGAAGTTATACTGCAGCAAGACGATCAACAATCACTGGAGTATTTGTCAAATTTACCATCGTCAACCATATATACTACAAATGAGGTGGAAAGGGAAGAAGAGGAGCATGGGGTTTAGAGTTTCTTATTTTTTTAAAACCCAATTTGGATGACCTTGAGATTTCCCCCACCACTTCCCATATACCTAGAGTGCGCAGGGCTGGACAGTCAGTCGCTCGGTGTCCGTCGTAGGGTGCACATCGCGGTTGCTACTCCAATTCCTGACAATTTGGGGTAGTTCAAAGTCACCACACTTCTACAACTTCAAGGTCATCACACTTTAACTCTGGGACTGCATCAACTTGTATTATTTCTGTGTTTTGACTCAAGGTCATCTCACTTAAACTCTGGGATGGTATCAACTTGTAGTATTTCTATGTTTTGACTCAAGGTCATCACACTTTAACTCTGGGGCAATATCGACTTGTAGTACTTCAGTATTTTAGCTCAAGGTCACCACACTTTAACTCTGAGACTGCATCAACTTGTATTATTTCTGTGTTTTGACTCAAGGTCATCACACTTTAACTCTGGGACGGTATCAACTTGTAGTATTTCTATGTTTTAACTCAAGGTCATCACACTTTAGCATGTAACTTTAAGGTAGCACCGAAACGGTGCTACCCGGCTTGACATTTTCAAGTTTCCCAAGGTCATCACAATTTCCCCCACCACTTCCCATATACCTAGAGTGCGCGGGGCCGGACAGTCAGTCGCTCGGTGTCTGTCGTAGGGTGCGCATCGCGGTTGCAGTAATGGTCGAATGGGGGGCTTCTGGGCCAGTTCGAGGTCACCCGAGCGGTGTCACATGACGGTTTAGGCAGAGTAACGTTGCAAACTTCAAATTTCCTCGGCGTTGTACCGTCTGGAGCTTTAATAATATCTTTATCGTTTGAAGATCTCAACAAAACTAATTCTTGTTTAACGTTTAATATTATTTTCCTATAATCTTCAGCAAAACCAAGCAACAAACGTAACGGAATATGAAAATCAAAATTTCCATTTGTATCTGGAGTGATTGTGTCTTTTGCAGGTAAAACCCATCCTGCAGGTTGTATTAAATTGGTTTCATTAGGTGATATAGATGTTAATCCCTTTAAAGTTGTTGCAATACCTACTTTTTTAGTAGAATCAACTGTTACACCTGATATTTCATATCTAATTTCATCAAACAGGAAAGCCATGGGATTATTTATAAATGGAACTGTTGTACCAGTAGTAGTACCGTCCTTTTTAGTAACTTTTCCTTCAATATACAAGTAACTTTCACATGGTAGTGTGTAAATGTCTTGATTTTGTATGGGAATACGAATTTCATCGTTATTGTTTAATTTTGATGAAGTGTAAGGGTTGTGGGTGTGATATTCTTTTTCCCATAGGGTTTCGTCGAATGTTGGACCCTGAGCTATATCCAGTATATCCATTATCGGTTACTTTTAATCCAATTCTCTCTAAGAAACGAATGTTCTCGCGTGTTAACTCCTCCACAGCTGAAGAGCTACTAATGCGGATTCCCGTAGGTTGTTCGCTTTTAAATGTTAAACCCATGATGTTATATTAAAGTGTTGATTTTAAATGTAATCTAACCGTAATAGGCTCTTCTCGGAAATCTATCAAGTTACCGTCTTGATCCAATACGTTCAACACGATGTCTGAAATGAAAGTGGTGTTCAAAGGTAGATATACCAGGTTTTGCGGCTTTTCAACAATTTTAAATCCAGGTGGTACACTGGGGTAAAAAGTATGTATTATATGAGTATTTGCTCCATCTCTGTAAGCTCCTTGTATAATATTACAAGTTATGTCTATACTATTGACTTTTAATATTGTTACAGTTTGTTTACCGGAATGTGTTTTATTTGGTTCTAAAATTGCTCCATCTTTGGGAAATCCTAATAAATCACCAATTGAGTCTGACTTACTGAAATCTATATAATATTTTGAAGTAAGCTCAGCTTTCATTGTATTGTTATTACCTTTTAGCGTTATATTGTCTTTTCCCATTTTATTTTGCAAAAATTCATTAATATGATCAATTTCATAAGAACCTGTGGGTAGAGTGCAAACTTCTAAGTCTGTAAACTTCCCACTGGCATCTTTTCCTTTATAATAATGCAATAAGTTATTTTTACCTTCCGTAACATTGGGAATAGAGTTGTAAGTTGTAAAATCCAACAGTGCTGCCTCCCAAAATCTTCCTTTTTGCAAGCGTAACGCTGGAAAAAGGATACTTCGTAAAGTGGACGATTTTCCTGTTAATGATACCGTATAGGAAGACATCTCAATAGTGACTGATACTTTTAGCTAGGAATTCCAAACATAAATGGCCGCATATTGAAGTATTATCAGGTTGTTCTCTTTTATAGTTGTAATATATGTTTTTAGCAGATTTAAAGTAATGTTCAAGTTCTTTAGGTGGTGGCAAATTTCCAAAACTATCAAAATAATATACATTACTATTTAGTTTCTTATAACACACCCAATGGGTGCCGGGCCCTTCAGTATTATCCAAATTTACGATTCCAGTCTCATTTTTCCATATTTTCTTTGGTAAACTGTCTTTCATAAATACTCCGCGGAAAAATGGTATTTTTAAACAGGAAATATATTTAAATAATTCAACATTAGTCAACGCTTTATGTGGTATAACCAATTGATTTCTTTTATTTAATATGCACGATACGGTCTTAGGTATAGACCAGCCCCGTTTTTTACCATTGACCATATTGTCGGTTTTTTATTATTTTTCCTCAGAGAACGTCTTTTTAGTCTAATATTACCACCATGTTTTCTCTTGCTTGATCCTTTTTTATTCTTACCCCTCCTTTTTCCACCTCCTACCGCTGTTTTAGCCTTCATACCTGCTGTTACCGCTAAAGCTGCTGCTTTTTCCGCAATACTAGCGTCACTAGACTTTACTCGTTGCCAAGCTATATTCGCTAGCTTTTTATCAGCGATTGACCTATTTTTTGAATCGGTAAACGTGGAATATGCGATATCGTGTTCTTTACAAGCCTGATCTAACTTATTTATGCCTGGATCACCTCTTTCCAGTCGTTTTTTCAATTTAGTTCCTGGTCCGCAATACTGATAACCTCCCGGTATATGAAATTCGTATGGTAAAGCGTCTATTGCTCTGTTTACGATAGATCCTACTGGAATACGATTTAAAGCTTTACTTAACAGAGAAACCGCTGTGGACGTGATACCGCCTCCTTTCCGTATAGTGTCTCGATATGGACTGGTGTAATGAAACGCCATGATTGTCTTTTATATTCGAAAAGCGTAACCCATGTGTTACCTCTATGACAGGTTGCACATAAATGATGTAATATATGGTGTTATTTAATTAAATATCAAAAGTACCCCAATCTGATGATCTAAACTTTTGTGTATTATGATTAAAAAAATATTTATAAAGAATTTCTTGTTTAATCCATGTATTTCTCATTTTTTCGTCAATAGGTTTATGTTGTCCTGCTACAATATAATTATGCATATCAAATAATAAATTACCTATTACTTTAACAAGAAAATTAACAGTTACAGCGTTATCGGCATAATCAGGGTCTGCAACATTTGTTAATCGTTTGTTATCACAATTCCACCATTTTTTTCCAGTTGGCTCTAATTGTATTATCTGTTCATAAGTAACAGCATCACCAGGCTTTTCACCAATACCTAAATTTGTCAATAACTTTCCTTTACCATCCCAAACATAATTGTTTTCTTCAAGTAAAGTAAACTTTTTATTTCCTTGTACAAATACATCTCCTTGACGTGTTACTACTTGGTTTTGTTTCACAAAACCGGAGGTTTCTTGTTTTAAAGTTTCCTTCATTTGACCCACCGTTGCACCATCTGATGGTGCAAAACCATCTTTTACATTCGCTAAACAATTACCAAGACAGTCAATAACTCCTACATCACGTGTAATACAATGATCTTTGATGTATTTTAAATTTACAGCATCATTTTCATTTTTTGGATAACCTATATCGTTAATAACAAATTTATAAAAAGAAAACCCATCTTTTGTCTTTTCAGGTATTATAGAATGTAAATAGCGTCTATTTATGCTGTCTTTTTCATCTACAGGGTCTGCTACGTTAGATATACGTCGATTTTCAGCATTATACGTTTTTCCATCGAATTTTAACGTATTTTTCAATTCCGATGATAAATAACCTCTGTTTATTGCATCAGCGTTTTGATTTGGCTTACCGACGTTGGAAATTCTATGATTACCCGCGTTATATGTGTTTTTGTCTAGTTTCAGTGTTGGTAATATCTCTTTTTTTAATACTTTTAAATTTATTGCATCATTTTCATCTGTGGGATCATTAATGTTTTTTAACCGTTTATTACTAATATCATAATCTCCATCAGGTGTTTGTGGTAATCCAACACCTCTTTTTAAAGTATTAAAGTAATATAATCCATCTGATGAATACCGTCCGAACTTGTCAACACTCATGGTGCAACTGAATAACATTCTAGAGTGTAACCCATTTTTATAATTTTAGTCCCGATTTCTAACCCATATCAGTTTTTATACAAATTCTTAGTCTTCATCAGTTACATTTGCATCATTCCCGGGACATTTAAAATATTTTAAATCTGCACTAATTAATGATCTGTCTGCTTCATTTCTAAATACATGATTTTTATGAATAAATTCCTCACCAGACAATTTTCTAAATCCGCTAAATGAATTTGGATCTGCAATTAATATATTTTGATAATCATTTACATCCATTAATTTAAATCTTTTGGTATTATAAATAAACTCTTGATTTGCACTATCATATTGTAATGTTTGTCCTACAGTTGCAGCATCCTTTGGATCTGTTCCTTGTGCCAAATTACCTATTTTCTTATTTTTCGCATTGAAAGTACTACCTTTTGGTTTGTCTAATATTAAAGATTGTTTTACTACAACACAATCGTAATCATCGATACCTGGAAATATGTCAATTATTCTTCTATTTGTACCCAACCAACTTCTATGATAATTGTTTGGATTAGTATGTAAAACTTGTGATAAAATCGGAACATCATGAGCATCTGTAGCTAATTGCGCATTTGATAATTTCATGTCTTTGCAATCCCAAACATTATTTTTTTGTTCAAGTAAAATAAACTTTTCATTTCCTTGTACAAACACATCACCCGACCGTAATACTACTTGATCCTGTTTTACAAATCCAGATGTTTCTTGCTTTAAAGTTTCCTTCATTTGACCCACTGTTGCACCATCTGATGGTGCCGAACCATCTTTAACATTCGCTAAACAATTACCTAGACAATCAATAACTCCTACATCACGTGTAATACAATGATCTTTTATATATTTTAAATTTACAGCATCATTTTCATTTTTCGGATAACCTATATCGTTAATAACAAATTTATAAAAAGAAAAACCATCTTTTGTCTTTTCAGGTATTAATGAATGTAAATAGCGTCTATTTACGCTGTCTTTTGCATCTTTAGGGTCATCTACGTTGGATATACGTTTATTTTCAGCAGTATACGTTTTTCCATTGAATTTTAACGTATTTTTTAATTCTGATGATAAATAACCTTTGTTTATTGCATCAGCGTTTTGATTTGGCTTACCAACATTGACAATTCTATGATTACCTGCGTCATATGTGTTTTTCTGTAGTCTTAATGTTGGTGATATCTTTTCTTTTAATACTTTTAAATTTATTGCATCGTTTTCATCTGTGGGATCTTTTATGTTTTTTAACCTTTTATTAGTTATATCATAATCTCCATCAGGTGTTTGTGGTAAACCAGCACTTCTTTTTAAACTATTGGCATAATATAACCCATCCGAGGAGTAACGTCCGAACTTGTCGACACTCATGGTGCAACTGAATAGTATTCTAGGGAGTAACGCATTTTTATGAGATTACCCCACGGTTTCGGAGTTCATCCACTAAAGCCACCCATTCGTTTTCCAATCCAGTATGACCCGCTTCTTTAGCTTCATGTATTAGTTTCATTCTATCCACCAATTTATTGATATTATTGTAATAAATCACATTTGTGTTATATAGTTTCTTCATTAAACCTGTACCCGTAACGGACTTACTTCTTTTTCTTCGTTCCTGAGCACTTACATCCAAAGTGGATGCCATAAATCTTCGTTTTACAGGTTTTCTTTGTGTTAACGGCATTGTTTGTCTTCTAGTTGGTATTAACTTGGATACAAATTCTTTATATTTTAAAGACTTAGATCTAAAAGGAGGCTGGTCAGGTAAATACTTTCTCCTATATGCATTTGTCTGTTCCAAAATATTTTTATATGCTTCCATGTCTTTTTCTTTCACTAACGATACTGAAGGCTTATTTTCAAATAATAATTCAAATAATCCTTTTGTGCCCTTATACCTTTGATCACCAATGACAATATTATCATGTTCGTCAACGTTTACCGGGCTATTACCAACCATTAAACCTTCTTCTGTTAATCTTACTCCATAACTATGGTAGTTTTTATTAGGATTTATTCCAGCTAACATTTTTATCATGTATTTCCTTCCTAAAGGTCCTTTGTTATGAATGTTTTCACCCAACAAGCTTATGTTTGACGGACCTTCCCTTGCTTCTTCTTCTTTTTCCTCTTCACTAGCAGTTGATACATCTTCATGTCCTCTTTTAGCTTTTACTTCATATAATTCTCTTATACCACTATAGTCTGGTGATTCTAGCTCTCTTTCAGGTTCTCCGCCGGTAAAACCACTATATGTAGAGGATTCCAGGTCTTCATCACTAAAATCTTCTGATTTTACATTTTCTCTTTCAAACTTTGTAATAGGTGCAATTGCATCTCCTTCCAAAACGGGTTTAGCAAATTTTTTGTTTAATTGTTTCAAGGGTTCAGTAATAGGTTTAAAAGTAGATTCAAGAAATTTCTCCCTTTCGCTAATACCTAATTTTAATGCTCTGTTTTTATCTCGAATAGAATCACTAAGTGATTTTATTTCCTTTATTAACTTTTCTTGGTTAACCATGTTTGTAGCAAGACGTGTTGTACAACAATGAATGTTTTACATCATGATCAGTGTATTAGTATAAATTTATCAAATCCTATCCTGTATCGACCATTGTTTAGCGGTTGTTCCTTCATAATTGTTAAAAACCCATACTTTTCAGCCCAAGCCTTTCCACACAACTCTTTAAATCGTTCAAATGGCATATCCGCACTTACATGGTCATAATATATGTGTTTTAGGTTGGTTTCATCCTGTTTAAATACAATTAACATGTTTGCATTGTCTCTAATGAGCTGTTTCGGTATTTTGCTGTAAGTTTGACCAATATAAATGCTATCTATGTTGTTATGTCGACCCATGGCGAAGTAATTTCTTATTGTATTTTGATTTTCACAAGATACATCGTCAAATATGAATACTGAGAATGGTTTAGCCTCTTGCGGTTGCATGACACTCTCGCTCGCGTTGAATTTAAAATATTTAACTTCAGGCACATTATTGAGTATTTGTTCCAATAACTGATATTTTGGTTGTTGTAGTGACTTTGAAAATACATATAAATTATTAAAACGTAATCCTTTAGGATTTGTAATCAAATTGAATACTACATTTGTTTTTCCACAATTGGAAGGACCGGTAACCAGACAACGCACCGTGTTTGGTAACAAAACACCGTGTTTTCCAGTATTGAATTGAGAACCATCCACTGTGAGTTCATCTATATTATTAATAGTAAAATTGTCTTTTTGCGGTATTATCTCCATCCTTTGTAATGGTTCAACCCAAAATGATGCTCTATCATTATATTAGATCCTTTTTAGGTATCCAAGAATCTTCCGTCTTATTAAATCCTAACCATCGTACTTTAACCTTATCCTTTTTTCGTTGCAACACCTTTTCAACTAAATATACATCACCTACTGTTGATTTTAACATTTCATGTCCATAAAACCCTCCTTCCAGCAATTGTCCTTTATTATCTTTTAAAATGTAAGTTTCTGGTATTGTAGGTTGCACCTTAAATACAGTAAATACCTCATTTGTCCAGTTTGGAAGATATCTTTTACTGAATACACCTTTGTATTTGCTTATTCGCACTTTATCACCAACATTAAACCTTTTAGGCTTTAGTTTTTCAACTCTTGGTTTAGTATTCATTTTTATACGTTTTAATACAAGTTTTTCATTTTTATTAGTCACCTGGCTTGGTTTCATACCGATAGTTCTATGAAACTTGTTATTGTAATCGCTTATAAGTTTTGGTAACATATCAATCCATACGTGCGATCCTCTGTTAGAAAACATCTTATACATCGCACCTTTTAAAGTTCTGTTGAATCTTTCAATTATTGATGCTTTTACCTCTGAATTGGTTGAGTAATGGTTAATGTTGTGTTTTTTCATTAAATTTGCAAATTCCTTATTAAAATATTCTTTTCCATCATCAGTTTGTAAATGTTTTATAGTATGTTTGTCTCTTTGTATAGCTGTTTCCATTGCTTTTGTAACACTTTTGCCACTTTTATCTTTTAGTGGTAAAGCATCTGCCATTTTTGAAAAACAATTAATAATAGTCAATATGTATTTAAATCCTCTATTTTGTTTACTATAAGGAATCATTTCGATTAAATCCGCTTGATATAAATCATTTATTCCTTTTATCACTGTATTTCTTCGTGGAAACTTTCTTCTTGCAGGTTTATGAAGCTCGTTGACAATTTCTTGCTTCGAGTTCTTCATATTGCAGGTTTGAATGTTTCATGTATCACATGTATAATCACAATGAATGTTGTCTTAAATATTCACATCATTTATATAGGTCAAGGTCATCCAAACTTGTGTAAAAAAATGGGGAACACGGCGTTGGACTTGCCGTGTTCCCCATTTTTTTACGGAAGGAGAAAGGAATAAGGTCGAAGTTGTAGAAGGACGAAGAATAGGTTACTAGTTGATAGGGTTTAGAGAGTAGTGGCCGAAAGGAAGAGTATGAATCTTATCCGGCATAATATGCCTTTTATCATCTTGAGCTGATAGTGCTCTTTTAACTTCAGTGACACTGTAGACCTCATGTTTAAAGCTTCTGATAGTGTTGAACGTTGCAGACATTGTAGAATCTTCAAACAAGCAGGTCTTGTAATGGTCAAATGTCACACGTTTCTTCAAGTACGATGTTTTGACTCCTTTAGCTTTCTTCACTGTCGGTATGTCGTTTTCCATATACATCTTGAAGGAATATAATTTGGACATCAGCGCAACTATTTCCTCCAAAGGTATTCCATTTGCTTCATCTTTAAATTTTCCAATTACTTTTTTATTCTTTTCATTGTAATTCGGATGGTTCTTCGGATAGTCAGAGAAGTCAAAGTCGTCTTTGTATGGGAAACTCCTTAGATCTTCATACATGTCCAAAGTCTTTATCCAGTAGATAAACGCGTCGGTATCCATGTATGCAACTCCAATGTTGTCTCTTCCATAGTGTTTAACCATTTTGTTGTAATGGAAATCATACATCAGAGTTTTACTTATATCCAAAATCGACATTCCAATGTATAACGGACGATCCATCACTATTGTTGTTTTATTCATACTGACAGCAACTAGATTTTCGTTTATAATCATTGATGTTCCGAAATTTGGTTTTTGCACTAATTTTTCCAATTTCCTAGGATCACTTACTAATTTTACAATTTTGTGTTTTCTCTTGTTCTCCAAGGTCTTCCCAAAGATGGCGTTGTTCATTAATTTGTAGAAGTCCTTTTCAAATGCTGTTGTCGCTGCAGCTCTTCTTGTAGTGTTGGAATCGATATATGGTTTCAACCAACAAGACTGGGTGAATTCAATTGCTCTGTGAATTTTCACTATACGTAGGCCCAATTCAAGTGCTTGTTGAACTACCCAGTAGTGTGCCACATATCGACTCTTATTCTCCAAGGTCATCATCAGCTTGGGCCATCTTCCTGTCGGTGAAACTTCAGTCTTGGCTAGGAGAGGCAGGTCGTAATGATGGTCGTGAAGGTGTTCTGGATATTCAAAATCACAGTCCAAAATATAGCCTGTTTGGCCATCTTTTGGAATCCGTGATATGTCACCAATGGTGGTCGGGTCAATCCACTTGAAGTCTGCGTAGGGAAGTGGATTTGACATCGCCCAACCATAGAGGTTGTTCGCATCAAAATATCCAAGGTAGAGTGATGGTTGTTGCTCGTCGAAGTTGGGGATATACTTGTTGTTGGCCTTAACATGTCTTGTCACAGCTTGAGTCAAACCACCTCGTACACCTGATTCGATCATGAGGACCATATCGATGTCTGTGAGAAGCTCCAATCGGCAGTTAGTTGACTTGAGCATAGCTTGCCATGCTAATCCAGGGGATGTATACGAGTGTAAAGGATCCAATCCGTATGCTGAGAAACAGGTGTTCCGAAATTCTTCCATCACATCGCACAGCAGAGTTACATCCAATTTTATATAAAAATCAGAATATTCCCCTAAAGTTTGAATGTTTAGTTGGTTCCAAACATTACACGCATGATTGTAGTCTTCAACGGAGATTTCACTTTCATTTAATTTGCTATTGAAGGCTTCAATCGGTGGTAGACTGGTTTCTTCAAACTTTTCTGTGGAAGTTATATAATCATAGGGGAAAACTCCTTTTCGTAATACTAAGTCCAATTTATCTTCAGGTACAATTTTGCTGGTTTCTTTTAGATCTTCTCTTCTTAGGTTCTCAGACAATTTGCTCAAACTAGATGACATAAATCTATAAGAGTCTACGAAGCGAAGTTTAATTTTACCAACTGTTTTTGAAAAACTGATGTACTTCTCCAATGTTTCAGCTAATACTTCGATTTTTCCATCATCTCGTCCTAACTCTGGGATAATGAAGTGGGAGTCATAGCCGCTAAGATTGTGTAACACGACAGGAATAAATTGAGGCAGTTTGTAATTTATATTGCATGAATTACAAGCAGGTCCTCTGTATAACCCTGTGAGGTGATCATGATCTCTTACTTTTTGATTTTCTTCACTGAAGCTCTTCTTGCATAGATAACATCTTGTTGCCGAAATGTATTCTTCTTGTTGATTTTGGTTCAAAGGTTTCATGGGTAAAACATTACCGTATAAGCGTTCCGCCTTTTCAGCAATGTTATACAACTGGTCTACAAAATACTTAGCAGCTCCTTCCCCACGGTAGAGTATCGGAGTGGATGTTAAGCCGTAGTCTTGCAATTGTTCTTCAGGTAAAGTAGATTTCACCAATAAGCAAAAACTGTTAGGTTGATGCAATTGATATTTGGTTCTTCTAGTTACTTCACCATCCGAAAGTTCCTGCGGCACTAACGTGGATTCAAAGTCAGCGTAGATAACTAGTGGAATCCGGTATTGGTGAACTGTTTTATTGAACTGGACAAATGCTCTAGATGGTGGTGGCAGACTAATCTTCACTTCATAGTTGTCATTACAAAGCCGCTGGTGTTCCGACAACCACTCCGATCCTCCACGTCTCAAGTCTTTATTTGTGAAACAAAAGCATCTCTTACACACTGTTACTCTAATTTTCTTTTTAGTCACTTGTCGTCCAACCAAAGTTTCAAAGTTCTTGATGTAAACATAATGTGATATTTCACCTTTGGTCAATAGCAGCAAATCTGTATGATTTTGACGTTCAGTCTTTGTAACTCGTAACGGGTATACGTTATTTGATTCGTCTAAACCAAACACATTAACTGAAACTCCTGGGTTTTTTCTTTCAAATTTAGCAACATCATTAAGACTAACAGGATACGACATACCTTGGAAGTTATAGCGGTGTTGAACAGCTTCGTATGCTATGCTAGGTCTACAGGAATGGTCTTCCACATATTTTGCTAACATTGCATACCGGAAACATTCATTATCCTCATTTTTCACATTGATACATGATCTTGTATCTCGGATCACCTTTGGTAGAGGGATAAAGCTGCTTCCTCTCATACCATATCCATGCTTGTGAACCCTCACATCCATACCTTCAATTGATGATAGCGTCCAGCCGGATCCTCTTCCTTCATGTTCTTGAAGTTTCACTAGCAGTTCAACCAAACATTCTTCTAAAATTTCGTTGATATCAGATGTGGTTGTAAGGGTTCGGTTTTTAGCAATGAATGCTCTCGGTGAATTTTCACCATCGGTATTAGTAAACATAGCCTCCAACACCAATCCAAATTTAATAAAGTTCAATCTTGCCAATTCTTCCGTCAATGTTTTTACAACTAGTTTTTTAGCTTGAGTTATAAAATTTTCCAATTCTAATTGCACATTATTAATTTTGAAATGAATTACAACTGGTCCTGGCAAGGCTGTAGTGCGCAGTTGTCTTATATCTTCCATATCCTCTTCTTGGGTACGCAGTTGTCTTACATCTTCCACTTCTTCCGTATCTTCTTCTTCCATTTTCTCTTCTTGAATAAATCCTCCAGCTGTAGATGGTCCAGCTCCGGCAAATTGAATAACACTTGGTCTTCTTCTTTGCATTAACTGTAAATAGCTAGCCCAGTCCTTCTGCTTATGGGGTTTTTCCAAAAACCGATCAATCGCATCCAAGTCTTCTTCACTTACTACAATCTCTTCTTTTCTGTCCTCTTCACGATGCAATTCTCGGTGTAACTGTAGATAGCTATCACAGTCGTCCATCTGCTTCTGGCAGTTTTCCAATAACCGATCAAACGCATCCAAGTCTTCTTCACTTACAACAATCTCTTCTTTTCTGTTCTCTTCATGATGCAATTCTCGGTGTAAAACAAAGATATCTTCATCTTGGAAAAACTCACCACAAATATCGCAAAGAGCCATTTTTTTACAGTTTGGCTTTGAGTGTGCACTCGGTGAATGTCCACGCAATAATGAGCAGCGCGCTCAACCGGGTCCCTTTATACCCGAGGTTGAAGGGTGGGGGAAGGTGACGTCATATACATCCAGTTTATCAATCATGTAACAGATTTGGCTTTTAAACACCCATTTTCAATTTATTCTTCAACAGGTTTGATAAACCAATAATCTTTGGTCTAAATCCACTACTTTGTACAAATTTTTTGTTTGGGCCCTTCTCGTCCGGAGCAAAAAACTTTTTGGTCAAGGTCAAAATTTTTTCTCAAAAAAAAGTTCCGGGGGAAGGGGGGGGGGGGTTATTACTGTATTTAGGTCAAGGTCACGAAAAAACTTTAAAAAAATTAAGCCCCACCTGGGGCACTTGGGTTGTCATCGCTGTAGCCTCCGAAGAGACCCAACTATGACAACAGGCAACATCCAATGTCGTCTAACCTTCACCACGCAAGACTTAAGCATTTACTGCATTGCTAACAAATAACTTTTCCAATAGCTAACAAAAGGTCATTTACATAATTTTGAAAGAGGTTGAGGACAGCCCTAGTGGCTTATGTCCCCGGTCCGAGTGCAGAGGCCATCGGCTCATTACCCCCGTATAAGCGTACAAACGGACCAACTCCAATTTCTCAGCCGCATTGAAGCATGCATGAGTGGAGCCTAACAATTAATTATAAAAAGTGGTTTTACACGGGGGCCTACTCCCGTTCCCTATCTTTAATATTTAATATTTAAGTTCAGCAATGCAGTAAATTTATATAAGTTCTTACTAGGTCAAGGCCATACGAACATTAAAAAATTTCGGCCCCCGTACATCCATGGCGAACCACGAATGTTCGGGGGCCTTGGGGACAAAAAAACACAAATAGCTAACAAAGTTTCATTTACATAATTTTGAGTTTCCGGAAGGGAAACTAACTGAGGACACCCTAGTGGCTTACGTCCTCGGTCCGAGTGCTCGCACTTTTTGTCGGGGGCGGGGGGGGGGTCAGGTAAGTTAAGTGGGTCAAGGTCACCCACAACACTTGTACTCTAAGTGTTGGCTATACCCCCACCACAACTGGGTCCCTAGGCTGCACAACACCGCTTCGCCAGTATGTCTCCGGCTTCCATGCGGTGCGTCTCGCTGTTCTCTAGCTCTCTATATGTAAGTAATTTTACAAGTTCTGAATGTAGGTCACTACACTTTGACTCTGGGACGATATCGACTTGTAGTATTTCAGTGTTTTTGACTCAAGGTCATCACACTTTAACTCTAGCACATCGGTTATCGTACCAGAGGTGCTCAATAACCTAACTTGTAATGTTTAGGGTGGCGTTTGCACGCCACGTAGTATCACCATGAGTGTCCAGTCCGAGTTATAAGTTAAATTAATTTTACTGTAATCTTTTCCATTTCCACTTCGTTTTGCCAAAGTATAAGGTGTCGCTTAATAAAGTGGTATTTCTCTAAAGTTATAGGGGATTGCAGGGATACAATTAGTTTATTTAGGAGACTCTTCGTCTTGGAGTTTAACACGATTTCCACTTTTGACTTTGCTTCCTCGGCTATCACAGCCTAAGCTGTACAGAAATGTTTCTTCTAGTGCCAACTCGGGCCAAGAGAACAGTGTGTTCACTGTAGGACAGCTCATGGTGAAGTGATGCGATACTCCAGCGTACCACCTCACCTTCCCCCACCACTGTGACCTTCCCCCACTCCTGCTGTTTCCCCCACCTCTTTTCCCTTGACTCATGCGCTACAAGCAGTCTCTCAGTATTGTGCGGACTTTTGTGAGGAGAAGCCATGTCGCGGGACACTTTAGGTAAGAAACTTAGCCGTGTTAAGGCTTTATTAGTTGCTCACTGTCCACCACTCAAAGTTAAGAGACTTTCGACTTAAGCTAAGTGGCGCAAACTGTTGCGCGGACACCCTAAGTTTTATACAAAACAGACTAGTGTCAGTTTTACTGATGAGGATTTGTTTAAAATATTGGGTGAAATGACTTTTCCTTGCAAAATTCAGTTAGTTAATCCCATTCCTGACAGTTTAGAGTCTTAGTCTCTTGAGCCAATATACCTAGAGTGCACAAGGCCGGACAGTCAGTCGCTCGGTGTCTGTCGTAGGGTGCACATCGCGGTTGCAGTAATGGTTAAAGTAAGGCTTTTGGGCCAGTTCAAGGTCACCCGAGCGGTGTCACATGATGGTTTAGGCAGAGTCACGTTGCAAACTTCGAGTTTCCTCAGCACTTTTGCTGTTTCTCATCGCAAATTCGCTCCAAGTTGTCAAGGTCATGGTAACTGTGACTGGAACTCGGAGCGTAGTGCGAGAAACAGCAAAAGTGCCAAAAAAATTTAGGTTTCAGCGTGACCTTGACCTTTGTGACATCGATGACGTCATCTTGGTGACGTAAGGGGTGATGACGTCATCAGCACGTCATTTCTGTGACGTCATGGGTGTGACGTCAAGGAAGTGACGTCATTGGTGATGACGTCATCGATGATGCAATCGATGACGTCATCGATGGGGTCATTGACCTCGATGACGTCATCGATGACGTCATCGCTCGGGTGACCTTGAACTGGCCCAAAAGCCCCCATTCCCCACTACTCAGTAGGATCTATCGTAAACAGAGCAATAGACGCTTTACCATACGAATTTCACATACCGGAAGGTTATCAGTATTGCGGACCAGGAACTAAATTAAAAAACGACTGGAAAGAGGTGATCCAGGCATAAATAAGTTAGATCAGGCTTGTAAAGAACACGATATCGCATATTCCACGTTTACCGATTCAAAAAATAGGTCAATCGCTGATAAAAAGCTAGCGAATATAGCTTGGCAACGAGTAAAGTCTAGTGACGCTAGTATTGCGGAAAAAGCAGCAGCTTTAGCGGTAACAGCAGGTATGAAGGCTAAAACAGCGGTAGGAGGTGGAAAAAGGAGGGGTAAGAATAAAAAAGGATCAACCAAGAGAAAACATGGTGGTAATATTAGACTAAAAAGACGTTCTCCGAGGAAAAATAATAAAAAACCGACAATATGGTCAATGGTAAAAAACGGGGCTGGTCTATACCTAAGACCGTATCGTGCATATTAAATAAAAGAAATCAATTGGTTATACCACATAAAGCGTTGACTAATGTTGAATTATTTAAATATATTTCCTGTTTAAAAATACCATTTTTCCGCGGAGTATTTATGAAAGACAGTTTACCAAAGAAAATATGGAAAAATGAGACTGGAATCGTAAATTTGGATAATACTGAAGGGTCCGGCACCCATTGGGTGTGTTATAAGAAACTAAATAGTAATGTATATTATTTTGATAGTTTTGGAAATTTGCCACCACCTAAAGAACTTGAACATTACTTTAAATCTGCTAAAAACATATATTACAACTATAAAAGAGAACAACCTGATAATACTTCAATATGCGGCCATTTATGTTTGGAATTCCTAGCTAAAAGTATCAGTCACTATTGAGATGTCTTCCTATACGGTATCATTAACAGGAAAATCGTCCACTTTACGAAGTATCCTTTTTCCAGCGTTACGCTTGCAAAAAGGAAGATTTTGGGAGGCAGCACTGTTGGATTTTACAACTTACAACTCTATTCCCAATGTTACGGAAGGTAAAAATAACTTATTGCATTATTATAAAGGAAAAGATGCCAGTGGTAAGTTAACAGACTTAGAAGAGTGCAGTTTACCCACAGGTTCTTATGAAATTGATCATATTAATGAATTTTTGCAAAATAAAATGGGAAAAGACAATATATCGCTAAAAGGTAATAATAATACAATGAAAGCTGAGCTTACTTCAAAATATTATATAGATTTCACTAAGCCAAACTCAATTGGTGATTTATTAGGATTTCCCAAAGATGGAGCAATTTTAGAACCAAATAAAACACATTCCGGTAAACAAACTGTAACAATATTAAAAGTCAATAGTATAGACATAACTTGTAACATTATACAAGGAGCTTACAGAGATGGAGCAAATACTCATATAATACATACTTTTTACCCCAGTGTACCACCTGGATTTAAAATTGTTGAAAAGCCGCAAAACCTGGTATATCTACCTTTGAACACCACTTTCATTTCAGACATCGTGTTGAACGTATTGGATCAAGACGGTAACTTGATAGATTTCCGAGAAGAGCCTATTACGGTTAGATTACATTTAAAATCAACACTTTAATACAAAATCATGGGTTTAACATTTAAAAGCGAACAACCTACGGGAATCCGCATTAGTAGCTCTTCAGCTGTGGAGGAGTTAACACGCGAGAACATTCGTTTCTTAGAGAGAATTGGATTAAAAGTAACCGATAATGGATATACTGGATATAGCTCAGGGTCCAACATTCGACGAAACCCTATGGGAAAAAGAATATCACACCCACAACCCTTACACTTCATCAAAATTAAACAATAACGATGAAATTCGTATTCCCATACAAAATCAAGACATTTACACACTACCATGTGAAAGTTACTTGTATATTGAAGGAAAAGTTACTAAAAAGGACGGTACTACTACTGGTACAACAGTTCCATTTATAAATAATCCCATGGCTTTCCTGTTTGATGAAATTAGATATGAAATATCAGGTGTAACAGTTGATTCTACTAAAAAAGTAGGTATTGCAACAACTTTAAAGGGATTAACATCTATATCACCTAATGAAACCAATTTAATACAACCTGCAGGATGGGTTTTACCTGCAAAAGACACAATCACTCCAGATACAAATGGAAATTTTGATTTTCATATTCCGTTACGTTTGTTGCTTGGTTTTGCTGAAGATTATAGGAAAATAATATTAAACGTTAAACAAGAATTAGTTTTGTTGAGATCTTCAAACGATAAAGATATTATTAAAGCTCCAGACGGTACAACAGATGCAACTTTAGAATGGAAATTAACATTAGACAAAATTGTATGGAGAGTTCCACATGTAAAATTAGCTGACGAGCATAGAATGCTACTATTAAGAAAGTTAAAGGCTGATCGTGATATTGTAATTCCTTTTAGAAGTTGGGAATTTCATGAACATCCCAGCTTGCCAACTACGGATCGACACACTTGGACAGTTAAAACATCTAATTATGTGGAACGAGCCAGGTATATTATATTTGGTTTACAAACAGGCAGAAGAGACACCATCACCAAACATGCAGGCCAATTTGATCATTGCAACTTGAAAAATATTAAAGTTTATTTAAATTCACAATTTTTTCCATACGATAATTTAAATGTGTCATTCGCTAATAAAAAGTACAGCATATTGTACGATATGTATGCAAGATTCCAAAGTTCATATTATGGTAAAACGAATGCACCTTTACTATCACCAGAAAAATACTTAGATGGTTACCCTATAGTTGTAATCGATTGTTCTAAACAAAATGAATCGGTAAAATCATCAAGTGTAGATATAAAAATAGAAATGGAATTCAACGCGCCTATATCGGCTAATACAACTGCATACTGTTTAATTCTACATGATAAAATCGTAACATACACACCTTTAACTGGAATTGTTAAAAATGTATTGTAAAAGACCGGTTTTCCTACATTCCAATGCATTCCGCGAGTATAAAAGCAGAGCGTTCAGCTCGCTCCTTATCAGTTTGTTGCCTGTTGTTGTATGGGTAGCATCTTATTCAATATGGCTTCTCCTAGTGGTACACAAGAAAATGTAGTAGATATTGAGAAGGAGATATCCGACTTTTTAGATCTTCAAGGTCAACCGGAGGGAGATGAGCACAACGCTTGCGGACAACTCCACGCCAGTAATAATGTTGAGGAAAAAGGTAAAAGAAGAAAGAATGCACACAAGAGGAAAAGGGATATTGAAGATAATATTTCTCCTAACATATTAAGTGAGGTATTCTTGCGAATATTTTACCCAATCTCTTCCAGTTTGGACAAAAGTGTTTTAATCGGTGTTATGAAATCTACAGATTATTCCCCTACTGTAATTTTAACTCATGGACCCAAAATGATTTTGTTTACGGACACTGCTTGGGAATCGTTTATGAAACACTTGCATCTGCTAGAATGCTATTTAAGTAGTAACATGTTTGGAAGAAAGACAAGAGTAGGCCTTTTGGATTCAAATGTGGAAATCGATATTGTTAAACATCGTGGTGATCATCAGTTGCGGTTTAGAGACACAACAAGACATGATAACAAGATTCAACTTAATCGAGAAGAGTTTTTTATTCTAACTTGTGCAACTGAACCAATAACGAGATACTTGAGACAACTGGTGTTTTCAAGTTCAATTATTAAAGATTATCTGGAAGACACTTTGGACAAACAACCGGACGCACCTATATTGTACGGACCTGTAGATACTTCTATATTCAATAGGGTTCCTCATGAAGTACAAATGTGGAGACAATTGGAAAAGTACGCTCAACTACATAAGAAATCAGTAAAACATGAAAAAGAGGAAGAAGAAGGAGGAGAAGAATCAAGTGTTAGTGATGAAAATGAAAACAAGGAAAATGTAAAGATGGAAACCTAAATGACAATTAACTACACAGCAATGGTTAATTTTTAAAACAATATCAAACACTTTGTGGGGTTAGGCCTACCGGGGACGGTGCCCACGTTAAATATACACCAACGCGCCAACAACTGTACGGCCGGGTATAAAAGTCGTACCTACCGTGGTGTGGAAATCAGTTGACCTTTGGACTTCGTCATGAGCAGACGAGTGATCTTCGCAATGGACAAGGAAGAAGAACAAGTAAAGTCCAAACCTGGTATAATTGAGTTCCAAGCGTTTCGGGGTAATGATGATAGATTTATCATAAAAGAACTTGTGTTTTTCGACATCAATACAAGTGTTCCTTATTCGTTTTTATTTAAACCACCATGTTCTTATTCATCTTTAACCAGTAAAGCCGCTACTACCAACAGATGGATTTCAAAACACTTCCATCATATCGATTGGTATGATGGTTTTACAAGTTACACGGACTTGTATCACATTATGCATCACTTTTCAGACAAGTTTACCAATATTTACACAAAGGGGCTGGAAAAGAAAAGATGGATCGAAGGATTTACTCATGTTCCGGTTAATGATGTGGATTTGGATAAAAACTACAAGTATACGATGGAAAATGTGTGTATTTGTACTAAAAGTCCAGAACATGAAAAAGATAGACATTGCGCTTTAAAAAACGCCTATAAACTCGCATCTTACCTTCAAAGTGGGGAAATGGGGAGTGGTGGGGGTAACGGGGGTTATATAAGTGAGGAGCAGACCGGGACCTGGCATGAGTATTACTCGAGATTCCGAGACGACAACATCTCCCAGCAAGAAGACGAAGAAGACGATCTATAACTTGACCATGGCATCTCACCAGTTCCTGCAAACTTTGGTTGAGCAGTTCAATGCTCACTCCAAATCTACCATACTACCCGTCAAGAAGTGTTCCGAACTTAAAGACGAGAAGCACTACATTATCCACGCCATGAAGAAGATGGAGACTACAGTTGGAGAGGCCATCTGCTGCAGTCTTAGCGAGGCACCATTCACTCCGGGGGATGAGCCCAAGTTCCAAGTCTACCTGCCGAAACGGTTCGTCCATCTCCTCCAGAACGAGGATCTGCGCTCCATCCAACCCGGCTGTCTCTACCTGGTTTCCCACGGTTGCACGGGTAGCAATTCCACCGAGTTGACCATCCACATCGCCGACAAGCAGCAGTGTTAGATTTAAGTTATACTGTTGTACATATGTTATTGTAATGTTTTATAAATAAATAAACCATAAAAGACAAAAAAGAATACAAAAAGACGAAAAATGCAACATATCAATATGTGAAGTTTGTCACATATTGATATGTTGCATTTTTTTTTAAACTTCGCGGGTGACCTTGACCTTTGACCTTTGCATTTCACAGTTACCCCCACCACCACGCTACAAGTCAAACCTGCTTGAATGCAAAACACCCCCACCACTTTTTCATATACCTCCAAGTGCTGTGCCTCGTCTTCATTTCAACTCCAGCAGCCAACCGAACAACATCAGTATGTCTCTGAACGTAAGCTGTGCCAGCTATGAGGAGGTGACGATCAAAACGCAACAGGAGCTGAACGACTTGTACAAGGAGTTGCAGCTGATGGTGGCAAGAGGCTACCGTATAAACGTGCAAGTCTACGCTTGCAATATACGGAATCTTCGGCAGCCGAAGGAAGAGCCTGGACATTCCTCTTCAACGACAGCTTCCTCACCGGCGTCGATGAAGACCGAACCAGACAACTTGGATTACTTCAGCTGACTAGCGGTTGTCTTCCTTGTCCTTACAATTGTAGAATATGTTTATTTCTTTATTATATTAAAGAAGTAAAAAGAGCAAAGCCACCTATCTTGTTACTGACATATATGCTCAGTAACAAGATAGGGTTTTTTTTAAAACACAATTTGAATGACCTTGAAACTTCCCCCTCCACTGATTCGCTACCCCCACCACTTCACTGTTGATATACATGAGACAACATAATTAGATACCTCATTCCTTCTTCAACGGCCAAACCTACAACATCAACAATGGCTAACCTACCAACAGATGAAAGATGTCCTCACGCATGCTGTGACTTCGTACACGAGTTAGAGAAGAGGATGCAAGAGAGGGCGATAAGAAGAAAGCAGATCCACTCAGAAAATATCATGATAGTAAACGGCTATCTTTTGTTGTTCGGCCTTATCATGGTTGTACTGTTCATACTGTACGGCATAGTTACATGCGTCGGCAAGGTTGCAGAAGAAAACGCTCGCCACCATCAGTTGGAAGATTTCAATGTTACTTTCTAGGTTTTCCTTTTTTAAAACTCCATTTGGATGACCTTGAACTTTCCCCCTCCACTCCTTCCTTTTTTAAAACCCAATTTAAATGACCTTGAAATTTCCCCCTCTACTTTTCAATAATGTTACAACTGACTGCAGCTCACCTCATTCCTTGCTTGGCTGCCATGGCGGAAGGAACTCTTTCTCAAGTTGACTCCACTACGGACGAAGCATTTCCCTTGCGGTGGACTGTTCATTTACAGGATGCGACAGAAGTGGAAGTCTTGTATCAAAAATTACTCAATGTATTCAACGGGAACCCTGGACCTCTTGAATGTAGAATGGATTTGAATTTTGATGCAACCAGGGTCGGCACAGAACCTTCAACTTCAAGCCAGCCTCAGCAACGAGATTTTACACATTTATACACTCCAATATCACCGGAAGGTGTAACTGTCTGCGAGGCTGACTCAACTACACGTTATGTTCAGCCGAAGCCTTGGGTGTTGATTATTAACAATGTGTACAAAGTGGAATTGGTATGTAATAGATTAAAGGAGTTGATGGTACAAGATCCAGGCCTGCGCTTTCAAATAGATATACATTTCATCTGGAGAGCACCTGCGCGGGGCTCTTCGTCTGACAGCTCTCCAAGTACGACGGACGAGGAGGACGACTAGTCATCTTTTTTAAAACTCCGTTTGAATGACCTTGACCTTTCCCCCTCCACTGAGTTTATTTAAGGTGCACTCTCACTGACTACAGCATCATTTCATCGCTCACCTTCACCGCAGCAACATGGAGAGTCAACTCAACTACTGTTGCGAACAGAAATGTTTTTCATGGCCGAATGGCATTGATGTGGTGGATGGCCTGGCTTGTAGAACATGTGAAGCTTTTGGTCAGTGCATGTGTAAGTGCAAGTCTTGGAAGAAGCCGAAACCGAAGTTGAAGACATTCCATGTGTACCAAATGAGAGGGCATAAGTACACTTGTTGCCCTGAACGTTGCATTGAATTCAAACTAAAACAGCTAACTGGCTGCAAATTGTGCAACAATCATTTTGCAGGTTTTTGCAAACATTATTTAGGAGCGTGTCAATACAGATCAACTTGGCATACAGAAGCACTCACTATCAATGAAATCGCTATAGACTCACAAGAGTAGTCTTTCTACTCTTTGACTTTTTTAAAACTCCGTTTGAATGACCTTGAAATTTCCCCCACCACTTCCCCATATATCTAGAGTACGCAGGGCCCGGAGGTCAGTCGCTCGGCGGCTGTCGTAGTGTGCACATCCGTGTTGTGCAGTCTGCTGTGCAGTTTTGATTTTAACCAGTTCAAGGTCACCACACTTAAACTCTGGCAAAAACGTCAAGCTGTTAAAGACAATCCTAAGTCCCAGGTTCACAGTCAACCTCAAGGTCATCACACTTTAACATGTAAATTTAAGGTAGCACCAAAACGGTGCTACCTAGCTTGACATTTTCAAGTTTCCCGAGGTCATCACAGTTCCCCCACCACTTCCCATATACCTAGAGTGCGCGGGGCTGGACAGTCAGTCGCTCGGTGGCTGTCGTGGGGTGCGCATCGCGGTTGCAGTAATGGTGAAACGCGGGAGTTGTATCGGTTCAAGGTCACTCGAGCGGTGTCACATGACGGTTTAGGCAGAGTCACGTTGCAAACTTTGAGTTCCCTCGGCACTTTTGCTGTTTCTCGTCTAATTTCGCTCCAAGTTGTCAAGGTCATTGAAACCTGACTGAAACTCGGAGCGTAGTGCGAGAAACAGCAAAAGTGCCTAAAAATTTTAGGTTTCAGCGTGACCTTGACCTTTGTGACATCGATGACGTCATAATGGTGACGTAAGGGGTGATGACGTCATTGCCACGTCATTTCTGCAACGTCATGGGTGTGACGTCACAGAATGACGTAATTGGTGATGATGTCGTCGATTGCGTCATCGATGACGTCATCGATGACGTCATCGGTGGGGTCATTGACCTCGATGACGTCATCGCTCAGGTGACCTTGAAGTGAGCCAGCAGCCCCCTTTTTCCACTACTCCCGTGTTAACAAGTGAAAATTATTTTCGCAGAGAGCTCTGTACACCGCAAACTAAATAGAGGTAATCCCAGCGGAAAGTAAACGTAGTACGAGAGAGTCCCTCTCGAGGGAGGGAGGTTGAGGTACAGAATTAAATCTCTTTAGAATTGTTTTAATAATAACAAACCAAATATGCCTAGCTTATTTGGTATCATTGGGAATATTTTTTTCGAGGAGAATCTTCAATTTAAGCCATTAAAACCGTTTCATTATGGTTTTGAATCATATGCTTTTAATCCCTATATGTTGAAACGTATTATGCTGAAACGATTATATTTATCTCATGAATTCTGTTAGGGTTTCACCTGTTACATCCCTTATCCCTTTCCCTCCCGATCTACTAAACCAATTTTTTAGATTGATTAGTCACTTTAAAGCTTATGATTAGCGCGTGTGCGAATGGTGAATAAAGAGGACATTTCGTTTCTGGCTTCGCCCCCCCCCCCCCCTTAGCCTTCGATTTATTTCAAGAGTGCGCTTTAAAATGTTGACTAACTTTCATTATACGATTTTTAAATGTGAATTGTAACTGATGGTAATCTGATTACCTTCAGATAAATATTTAGGTCATATTTTTAACAAAAACAGATCTGAAATCTATACTTATTTAATACGCTAAGGGTTTTTTTTGTCTTGAGAACTCGTCCTACAATTTTCAACCGATTTTCAAGTTTTTGGTGTCGTTGGATACGGCATGGTCTGTAGTTGTTTCCGCCAAAAATTCATGAGAATCGGACTAAAAATAAAGGCACTATCCAACATTGAAATCTCAAAATTTCCCATTTAAATAACATTGGGAACTGAATAAAGCATTTGAAACATCTGGTAATAATCAGCTGTAAATACGTGTAGTTATTGGCGAATAAAGATATTCACATTATTGTATTGGTCGGATGTCATTGATTTAGAGCTAAAGTAACATTTGTAATGTATTTAAATAAATTGCTCGAATTCGAGCAACACTTATACTATAGTCCGTTTTTTTAAAGCTGATCCTTCTAGGGAGAGATGGTGGTGGGGGTTTGTTTATCCTTGCTAATATCCCATTGGCTGGAGCCCTTTGGTTTTTTTGTTGTTTTTGTTTTATTTCACTGTTGCATACCAGCTGGTAATTTTACATCACAACATATTGTGTATCAGTTTTACAATATTATTGGTAGCAGTTGCTTTTTTATCAGTTTATTTTAGAACTGTTACTTTTTAACAAGGAATAGGTTTGGCTTAAAAATATAACAGCTGACTAGGAGTTACTGAAAGACATTATATAACTTATTTAAAACGTTATTTGAGGAAATCTGATACTCGAACATGTTTGTCACGAGTTTAAATGTTTTGTTTACAGTTTAAATCCCTCCCCCACCCCAATATTCTCGTGGAGGATCAGGTTTAAAAAAACGGACTATAGTCTGATAAAAAATAGATAGAATAGATTCGTAAAAAAATGTCACAACATAGCCTAATCAACTTAAATATTGTTTGAAAAGTCATAATTCCTTTGAATTTTACTGCAGGTGAGTTTCTCACAAAGGAAAAGGCATACATTAGAAAATGCGAAATTTGCGAACAGGCCCCTTAGTTTCATTTAATCAATTGTTTAGAAAAAATAACATATATGCTTTACGAGTGATTAACGTCGTCATTGTATTCATATTCAAATTTGTTTACTTGTGGTTCACAATCAGCACTTAAGTAGGCGGTTAAATAGGCATAGGAAGAAAGTACATTAATAAGAATAGGTTCAGTAATGGAAATCTTTCATGAGTGATTTGTGAGTGTAGTGCGTGAACGAGAGAGAATCTTTTCTGGTGGCCGTCTGCATCGAATTCAGATTGTTAACTAACTGACTTAATAAGTTTTTGTCTCAAGCGCGCTCTCATGGTAGATGTGGTACTACGTCGACCGGAACTTCTTAACAATTCGTCCATAAGATGTGTTTTTCTTTAATTTTTTGTATTAATTGGTGTTATTAAAATTTTATACCACGTTTTGCAGGTTCACCAATAATCCTCCATTCTTGTTAAGTAACAACCATAAAACAAAATTTACAACATTTGTAAGGATGAAATAGTACATTGTTATGTTCCAACCAATAAAAAAAATACATACATTTATTAATACAGAATCATGATTTTCACTCAATTTCAGTTGTTGAAATATTAAACCTTTCCATCTTACGCCTATTAGTAATCTTTTGGTTTTCAAGCTATGCATATCACAATGGTTGTGATACTACTTATATACCTGAAGATTGGTTTATCTACAGCGGCACAAGAGCAGTGGATATGACGAGATGTTATGGTACGACACAATGTCATGCGAGACGCACCATCTGCGAGTCAGCAACTCGGGGAGTGGAGTATGATGACATGCACAGCGAAGCTGGGCGAACAAAACAGCAGCATCGTACAGAGATGAAGACAACAATGCACCGCCACACGCCTGGGTTGATTTGGGTGGCGTTTCTTATGATTCTCCAACACTATCATCGCAGTGTGTTAGTTACGATTCTCATTCATCAAAACCGATAACACTGCGCGGTGATAGGCAATATGGAAATATCAATCCAATTAGTGTAATTTCTTATGCGGGTTTCCAACAACTCTATTACCATGTATTATTTACGATTGTCCGACATTAGATTTATCTTAGTTTTGATTTTTTTTCATTCGTTAAGTCGTCTAACATATTTACACATTGGCGGTTGATACGATATTGCACAAGTATAAATCATCACTCAAAATATTCTTTTTGATTAATTATACAACATCTTTCTATTCTTTGCGCAAATGAGGCTATTACCTTTGTGTTAAACATTCTAGTGGGTTTTATATTATACAGCTAAATTTGGGGTCAAATTAAACTCGGGTAAATTTACGGGTGTCATTGTGTCTAGTTTTTAACGTAAAGATCAAAATGCAGTAGCTATTTAGGACTGTGAAGTATAAAATAATACATAACAGTCTTATAGGATTTTATTGAGATTTCACAGACTCTGTAACTAAAAAATATATCACAATTTGAAACTACATTGCCATTACATTTATACAGTATATTTATCTATACATTAAGAGCTACAAATATCTATGTTTAAAAATAAATTAAAGCTAACCTAAAACATAAATAATTAATAATTCAGTCTCTTTCTTGGAGCATTTTGGGTGGTTACATAAAAGCCTTTGTACTGAATGTCAAACCATAAAATCTACTGATAAAATGTTATGGGGAGTGTTACTCATTCTAAAACATAAAAGGTGTAGCATGATATATTTATACATATGCAATATCAATGATTCTTACATTTTAAATTTTAAAATCAATAATAATTTATAAATGTTTAATAAAAAACAAACCATATTAATTTTTATTCTGTTGAGTTTATTTAATTATTATTATTATTTAATTATTTTAACTAAATAAAGGCAATAAAACTTATTAATTATCTTCAATAAAACTTTAAATAAAACAGAAAATTATGAATAAAAATACATGTTATTTCCTTAAAAATAATATTGCAGGCAAGTACTGACAATTTATTTACAAAGAAACTATCATTAATTAATAAAACACACTTTAAAGATCACCATTTACTATACATTGACATTATAACATATTTTTGTTTTATTATGTTTTTAAGTCTGCGATTAATTTGATTTAATGATGAAAATTTACTTTAATTGCAATGTATTAACAAGTATTAAAACATAAAACCACCTTCAAGGTTTCAAAAAATTTTCATACTCATAAAATTTATCTTATGTTCTATTTCTTTCAAATCTTAACCTTAAATAAAGTAATGAGGTAACCCATCAATGTCGTCAAAGCTCTGTTAAAATAATATGTATCACTTTTTCACTACATTTTTTAAGTCTTTTGATCGTTTTAAATAAAAATAAATAAAAATAACGTTGCATCTGAGCTATCTCTTACATTATAAAGAAAATGTTGTTAACGTGTCTTATTGCATTGTTATGTAAAAATAACTGCTTATGTTTGACAAATAACCATCAAATTATCAACCCAGTTTAAAACCCGTCGGATTTCTTCAAATTATATCAGTTTTTGTCAAACTTACTTAGTTTATCCGAATACTGTATTTATACCAAAAAGGGTTGATCAAATTTATACCGACAAAACATAAAATTTTCATATGAACAGTGTTGATTAACATCTCCATTTCTAATACACACAGTACACTCAATTCGTTTTCTTATCACTAAATTGTTTGACAACGTTTGACAACGTTTGACGACATTTCGAAAGTAGACTATTATGTCCAACTAGTCTGTTTTAATTTAACTTTATGTAATGAGCTATTAAAATACTCAAGATGGGTTATAAACATTTCTCAATCCTCAAGTAATGTTTATAATGTAAGGCCTACATAAAACAATTCGTTAGTACTGTTAATTTTTCATGCATGTAGATTTTAAGTTCAAAGAAATTATGCAGATGTTATCTATATGACTTGAATGTTTGTCTTCATCAAAAGGTTAAAATTTTAATGTAGAAAAGTTAATAGTATCTTGAGGTTTCTTGGTTTCTTCTCATCAGGTTTGTTTAAAACAAGGCTTTGTACAATTTGTGTGAGAGCAGCAATTTTTGCTTGTAAAGCTTCTAGAACCGCTTTATTCTGTTGAATGATTTCTTGATTATCCATCATGCAAAACTGGATATTGCCTTGAATAACTTATAATTGAAATTACTTACACCTTTTTCTTTCTCTTTTTGTTTTAATTCTAGTTGCCATGTACTAAATAATTTATAATACACAACAAGTAACAAGTAGCATTCAATTCAATTACAGTTCAATTAAATGAACTGGAATGAAAAATTAACAATATTAACAAGTTCTTTTTTATGTAACGTTATAAAAATAACTTAAGGAATGAGAAATGTTTACAACCCATCTTGAATATTTTAAAAGCTGATTATACAGAAAAATTCAACCAGACTAGTTGGACATAACATAGACTCACTTTCACAATCATGTGTAACATCCTCGCCGTATCGACACGACACCCCCTCGTGAACGTGAACGTTAGAGGGTGCACTCGCATCCCACGACCACCTTGACCAGCGCGAACTTCCACACGTCCCTGAGCGAGTCCGGCACCGAGACGTCCAAGTGGCCCATCAGCACGTCCATCTCGTCCCGTTTCTTGAGCACCTTCACCTCGTAGTAGTTGGGGCGGCAGCGGTAGAGGCCCCTGTAGCACTGCGTGTTCTGGCACTCGACACTGGGCAGGAACCTGCGACACGACAGCATCGTAGTGGAGGAGGCCAAATACTCATTGTGCAATAGCAAAGACGTTTTATGCTCGATTATACTGTAAATTTTTGGGTCTTTTTTAGAAGAGGGCCTTCACTATTAAATCACCTGAAAGCGAAAAGGTTATTACCAAATATGTTTTGGTGGATTTAAGAGGGTTCTAAATAGATGGAAAACATTTAGGTTGTGCCCACCAAATGTTCTATTAAACGTTTTAACACCTTGTTCTATTAACCGTTACGTAATCGCACTTGCCCCTTACCAAATATAGTCAGCAAGTTGACAACAAAACTGGTGTGTTAGTTAGTTTGGATTTTGGAGTAGTAGTACAAGAGTAGTTCAAATCATAATGTTAACGTAAAACGAAAAACCCAGTGTCTCAGAGGTTTATAAAAACCAATACCGCGCAGGTCCGACCAGAACAGGTAACGTGGAGGTGAGATAAGATAACGCCTGATAATGATAAGATAAGGCCTGACCATTGAATCCCGTATTGCCAATGTATATTTTTTCACTGTACATGACTCTTTTTGTACTATGATCCCATTTGTAAACAATTAATTCGAGTATTTAATTAACAACAATTAACAACAACAATTAATTCGACAAATTGTAATAGTGTCGGCCCTCTTCTAAAAGAGATCCAAATTTTTTATCTTCCCGGTAAAAAGCAATTATTTTTAAATGAATGTTCCGTTAGTTTCAGGGGTCTATGAAAAATATGAATGGAATGTTGAAAGGTAAAAGGTTATTAAGAAAAATAAAAGAGTTTCGCATGAGTAAAATGTAAGGAAGCAGGAAATGTACCTGCATAGAATGCTCTCTCTCTCTCAATCACACTGGCGGTAAAAACTGAAAGTTGATTGGTCTAAATAAAAACGGCTACCACATAATTTCTTGAATTAAAAGATAATGGGCGCGGTTAGCTGTAACTTATCAACAAACCTGGGCCAGTACTGGTGTCCGAGGTCGAGCAGGCGGGAGTTGGACTCGCAAGAGCAGGGCAGCGGCTGGGCGGTGCGCTTGAGCTGCTGCTGATCCTCCAGGTAGGCGCAGTCGTCCAGGGCGGAGTCCCCCGTCCCGGGGAAGCACGGCGCGGCCTGCAGCTCCATCAGCACCTGGTCGCCCGTAGCCGCGCCTGCCAGACCCGTCACCATCACCGACAGCCACAATAGCATCTGCAACGGCCATTTGCTATCCTGTTTATTGTTTCTTACCCTCACCTTTCCTTCGTTATCGTTCCCCCGGGGTCTTGGGCAAAATGTATGTTAGACGCAGACTTGCTTAGTGGTTAGGCCGGGTCTCCTTACCCAACAAGAACCACAGTATGTACAATTAAATATGTAACACGACACAGTGTAATGTACGTGTAATGTAATCTGTAACAACGCAGTAAATAGAATAGAATCGACGTAGCCACGGTAAAAGGTTGAGAGCCATCGTCACCTTCGAGCTAGTAGCCCATTGTTGCGCAGGCGGCATACGCATACGGCTTTTATGCAAAACATGGTATTTTATTCCCCTGTTTCGGACTCAGTTTTTCAACAGATTTTCCTTAAACTTGGTAAGTATTAACTCCCTCATACCTGAAAATTTTGAAAATTTAAAAATATTACTCTCTGTCACGTCGCAAAGTAAATCGATTTTCCTTACTTTTAAGATTTTGTTGTAATTATACCATTTACTTTTACTCAGATATAAGGTATGAGGGACCGAGATCTAACCTTAATCTACGAGTACCAGGTTAACCGAGCCTTGCTCGTTGGTTTTTATTCCCTTTTGTTATAGTGTCAAGGTAAAAAAGCAATTAAATTTCCACCAACAACCAACTATACCTCTTCACAGTTAACAGCTGTTTCAAAAAGTCTGCTTAACATTAATGTTTCTTTCTTTTTGTTTACATTTCGTTGTTATTTCGTTACCAAAATAGCAACCCATAGGACTAATGTTAAAAATTACAATTTTAAAACTTAATTTTAGACCAAATTCGATTTTTCCTGGGGTTGAGGCTGTTTCTAAACTTATTTTTGGGCCAAAACACTCTTTAATGCAAACTTTAAGCAAAATCTAACAGCTAGATTTCGAGATCGTGGAACACACATCCCTTCAGATATTCCTCGTATTATAGTATAGGATAAAACATAAATTTTTAGCAATGCATATCCAAAAACACCGTCCGAAATAGGGCATGTACAGAATAGCATGTTTTCATTGTTTTTACAAGGGTGAAGATGACATCTGCACCATCTGCGAATATCTGCAACAACATCGTAACATCTGCAACAAAACCCAGTTGCAATGTATATCAGTATATATATCTGCATTTTAAATACATCCCTTAGTATATCTCCCTTTATTATATCCCCCTGCAGTATATGTACCCCCTATGTTAACGAGATAGAAATCAATATATTGGCATATTTTTTGTGGTCCGGTCCAATGTACGCTAGATCTCAAACAAATGCCTGTAGGCCTGTAGTGACATAAAGCGATAGTGAACAGCTATTCTGCAACACAGCAGTTCAATAATTTGACAATCAAAATATACCGGAGCCAAACGTAAAGGCAATACTGTTCCAATACAGAATATTTTAAAGTAGCATAAAGTTACAAGTAAAAATAAACGTAGGTACTGTAACGGCATAGATGCAGCCTCAAAAATGAAAATGAAAAATAAAACTTAGTGACGAAACGTCGCCCTTTCGTCCTTTCGTCGTCGTAATTTTCCCTTAATATCAATATATAAAAAAATAAAATACACAATAGACCTGAAGCATTAAAAATAAAGAAATGAATAGGTAACTAATTAAAACTACTTTTTATAACAATAGAATAGAATCACGAGATAGTAACTAAACGACATTAGAATGGAGTAAAGTACGCATAAAAAGACAGTTATTTCAAAAATCGCCAGCAAAACATTTTTATGACACACTCACGTATCGTGACTGTGCAGTACGTCATTAATGAAATGACAAAATAAATCATTAACATAGTATCTACAGTGATAAAATTAAATCGTTTAATGAAGTAAAATACCATGAATTGCATTTCCATTTGCTATTCAAAATGGTTCGAGTTCATTTCATGATCACTAACCATTGAAACATTGCATGCCTGTGTATAAAGAATGACTTATCAGTCTATCCCAAATAGATGGGAGAGATGGAGCTATACCCAGCCTATACCATGTGCCATTATAATATGAAGAAGTAACAATGACAGCGAAAAAATCAAAGTGATCAATGAAGGATATAATATATGATTTTTTATTATTTAATCACAGATAATGCCGTGCTGGTTGTAGTTTGTAGGCCGCACCAAATTCTAAATGTCTCGTTTCGCTGATATCATTGATTATTGAACGCTACTCTTAGATATCGAATTATACCATAACAAGGACTCTCGGCAGTTTAACGCATATGTCTTTTGGTTTGCAAAACCATAGTTTGTAAATTTGGAGACCAATAATATTTTTCACTTTTCATATACAATTATAACAATGATTATTTTAGCATTAAGATCGTAAAGTGTGTACAACTTGTCAAACCGGAAGTGTTAATAGCCAGCGGTGCAACAATGTAGTCAGCTGACTGTCGGCCGGCGCATGTGCAGGGTTGCGTTTACACAATCATATAAGTGTGGGATGAATTTACTGTCTTATTGTCCGGACAAGTAATACAGCCCAAGTCATAAAGATGTTAGCGACTACTCTCAGACCGAGAACAATGTTGCTCACAACCCCAACGACGCGACCTGACGTTTCGATCAATTCTTTAAAATATAGCTTATGTTATTTTTTGTTGAGCATCCATACCGCACTGTTCAATGTGGAGGTTAACGGCCAATTATTTGTTCTAGCATGAATAACTTATTTGTTTTCTTCGTTATAACGATATTTTATTTTAAATTCCCATTTAGAGATCGCTGTGTGATCAAAATTCTACCAAAAATTCAGTTGATCGGAACCCAGTTAGTTGAAAATATTTCAGAAGTAAAACATCTGTTCTTTTTGTTTTGGTAGCATTTGTTATTACAACATCTGTCTAATGATTCAATCAATCAATAAATCTAAAATAAATATCTCTAATAAATGGCATTGTAACTTTGAAAGCCTGCAGGTCGTAGCCCTGTGGGGATTCTGCTCATCCACAGTACACTACCTTTCTAACGGCATGTTCGGATTTCTTCTGCGATTCACACGAGCTGGGAAAAAAACGAGGTAAATAAACAGTCTTAGCGTTTTATTCAGCTTTTTAAGTTAACTTTTTTAAGTTTGTCAGGTCATTGATTATAAATGCGGTTATGTTTACCGGTAACGTGTTTTGTTATCAATTTATCAAAAAAACATAACATGGTTTCAAAATTATTGAAACTTTAAAATGTGGATATAACTAAGTAATTAACAAATATTATTTACAATAATTATGTATTGTTGGATGGTTTTACCATCAGAGGCTTTATGCCTCTTTGTTATAAATATTGAAAGAATAAATGAGTTTTTATATTACTAGGAAAATGCTTATTATTGAAATGAAATCCTATCTTAAAATACATTGAACCTATATCACAAATTATAAAACGAAGTTAAAAATAAATACCATACATAAAAACACATATTCGGTAAAATTAAAATTTATCAATTGATTGTCTCGCCACCCTCGCCTTAGAACTAAGATGAATAATAAATCAGAAAGAAAAATATAAATCGAAGCCTGAATATTATTTATAAGTTATTAAATCCAAACAATTAAAATTTATTTTTAAGAATAAGAAGAACTGCAATAAATTTTGGAATAATGTCCGGAAAACAAAAGTAAATTCATGTACATGAGGAACATTAAATGATCGAAATATAAACATATCATTGTTGCAGCATAAGCATATAAGCATATATTTTTATATTTTTTTATATTTTTTATAATTATTTTTTATAAGCATATAAGCATATGCTTATATATAAATATAAGCATATATTATTAATGTTGCGGGTTTATACGATATTGAGACAAAAAGATAAGACTAGATCTTTAAAATATAAAATGTAGGATCCCAGTTTAAGTAGATGTATTACTATTACTGGCATTAAATTGTAAGTATTAGTTGTTATAACATACTAAACTATTTTATCACACTTCTGAGCATTAAAAGGAAGATGTTTATGAAATGTGTTACCATTTTAAAGAGTGTATCAAAAGTGGCATTTTTAATTCATATAATTTTGGAATACTTAATGCATTTCTGCAATGAGAAAAATGAGTAAATTTCTAGCAAATTAAAATGTGCAATGTGTATTTTATGACCATTAGAGATTATAGATTAACAAAAAAAGGTAACATAGACTACCACAATTAGACCTATCAACATGGAAAATAATTAAGATTTTACAAGAAAGGCAAATTTATACAATAATTATATTGCCTCACAGTGACACAATGACAGATTAAGATTAAATTATCATAAAGAATATTTAAACTTGAAAGTGGAACAATTTCATAATTAACTTACTTTCGAACAAAGAGTCCTAATCATCGGTGCAAAATACAATTTTATCCTGTTTAATTGTCTACGTTTTTTATTTGATTTATTTGTGTCTATTGATAGTTAAGACACGAGAAAACAATAATAAAATAAAATCTCAAGGTTTTTAAAATTCTTTGTACTTGATATAAAATAATTTTTGTTTTTGATTATATAATTTTAAAACAAAGTTTGATCGCCTGCCATGGCATTGTTCTCTAATCATAACTTTTAATTTGATATACATCTTGACCTATATTTATGTTTAGCATATTATAGGATGTATGATTACATCTGTCGATAACTGTACAAAAATTGTAATGCAAATACATTACATCTTAAAAGGTGAGTTATCTTACAAATAAAAAAAGTTTCTTTAAATTGGACGATGAATAATCAATGTTAACTACATAATAATGCGTACACACATACACCATCTTTGAGTGTCTACCATAGTAAAAACCGTATATTAAACAAATATATATACAATTTGTTATTTCTTAAATGCAAAATTGAGCGATTTATCTGTTTGAAGATGCAGCGCAATGAAGGATAGTTAAAATTTTTCCCATTTAATGACGTATCACTCCAATCCCTGACATAACAACAAGAGACGATGAACACTGTATCTTTATACCTCTTAGGCCATTTTAAGTAAAAACAAACTAACCTGCAACAATCGTTTAGCCGATTCCAACAAACCTAGGGACAAAGCACAGCAATAAATACACATGCTAGAAGTCTGCAACAGACACAGTTGAGGGAAAACTTTACTAACAACCAGCAGGACTGAAGAAGATAAACATTAGCAAAACACGTAATTTAAACGGGAAGACATCAACAAAGCAATTTAAATTTGTTGTTTAGTATTGATTGGCCATACGTATTATCGGTCTTGAGTCATTATTTCCACAAGTTTCTATAATTGTTAGTAAATGATGTACGCTTAAAGTATAAAATGAAGAGATAAGAGTGAACAATCTTAAAAATACATTTGAAAAAAATCTTGGGCATTGAGTTAAATCTTAAAAATGATTAAATTCGTTTTTAATTCAATAAAGCCACGTCCGCACTGGGCGAACATGTTTCCGAACATTTGTTTGTTTGTTGATTACATTTCCGATGTAAATCATATGGTCAGTAATTGTTCGTTATAAATGTTTGTTGATTTTTCGTCGAAAAAGTTACTCGCGAATGTTAAGTCATTGCGGACACAGCTTTAGGGGTTTGTCTGTTACCCCCTTTTCTCTCGACCTACTCGACCAATTTTTGAGATTTTTAAAGCTTATGATCTAGCGCGTGTGCGAATGGTAATTAAAAATGTCATTTCTTTCCTGACTTCGCCAGTTTAGCCTTTGCTTTCTAGAGCGCCCTTTAAAATGTTGACCAGCTTTCATTATAAGATTTTAAAATGTAAATTTATCTTAACAGCTGATAAGTATTTAAGTATCTGTTAAGTCAGAATATAAACAAAAATAGATTGTTTAATATAGCATTATCAACATATATATATTGTTAAAACACTCACATTTTTTATATTCACGAGTGTACTTGTTGCTCGAAACTAAGCAATTTATTTTGGTAAATACAAAAGTTACTAGTTCTCAATCAATGACATCAGACTAATCCAATATTGTGCATACCTTTAATCACAAAAATGTGTTTACAACTGAACATTAACAGATGTTCAAAATTCTGAACCGAATTTCAAGGTTATTCTAATGGGAAATACCCCCCGTCGCAGCAGACCTGCGTACTCAGCGAATTTCCAAAGGATCTTGAGATTTTTTATTTTCCCCATAAACACCATAGGAATGAGTATGTAGGTTTGCTGCCATGGGATGTTGTTAGAAAACGTTAGTTTTGTTAGAAAATATAATAGTTAGGTAAGGTAAATATCAAATTGTATCAATATTCGACACCTTTAATTTTTCCCCATAAACCCCATGGGGGTGAGTATGAATAATTGCCGCCATATGGGGGTTGTAAGCAAATATCAGTTAAACCCTACCCACTGAATGAACATACCAAATTTTATCAAGTTATTCCGATAAATAAGTGAGATACAGGGTTTTGTTAATTCCCCATAAGAATAACATGGAAATCCAATTTTTGGATTTTCTCCGTAACCAGTTAAGCCATGTTAAAAATTCAAAATACCAAATTAAATTGTTTGTTTTTTAAGCTCTTTTAAGCGTTTTTAGTAAAAATTGTTGAATTTTAAAAACTAAGGTCAAAAATTACCAAAAACCCATTTTTGACCCCTTTGAATCCCCTTAAAACCACGTTCCCATAACCCAATCATGCTGGTTTGCGAACTTATGAAAATAGACCGTTGTCTTACACCTTCATACAAAATTTCGTCAAAATCGAAGGTCCCCTTCAAAAGTTATCAGTACCACGGACACACACACACACACACACACACACACACACACACACACACACACACACACACACACACACACACACACACACACACACACACACACACACACACACACACACACACACACACATATATATAACAATAATTAAAAACTTCATTTCATGAACATAAACTGCTATATTTCGTCAAATTTAATGACTTTATCAAGCAGAAAACACACATTTTAAAATTAAAAATAAAAACTAATATAAAAACTAGAAAAACAAGGAACATTGTATCTTGATGTTACTTGTTTTTCTAGTTTTTATATTAGTTTTTATTTTTTATTTTAAAATGTGTGTTTTCTGCTTAATAAAGTCATTAAATTTGACGAAATATAGCAGTTTATGTTCATGAAATGAAGTTTTTAATTATTGTTGTATAAAAGTCCTTTGGCATTTATATATATATATATATATATATATATATATATATATGTGTATGTGTGTGTGTGTGTGTGTGTGTGTGTGTGTGTGTGTGTGTGTGTGTGTGTGTGTGTGTGTGTGTGTGTGTGTGTGTGTGTGTGTGTGTGTGTGTGTGTGTGTGTGAAAATGAATGAACGGTATTTTTGGCATCTGGGGACCTCAAAATGAAAAAGTAACATGGTCCCGGGCTTAGGTCTTACCATGGCTACTACCGTAATAGCGTATTCCCTATAGGGAAATTCGCTAAAATTAAAATCTAATTTGTTATATAGCACCCTTGTTATCAGTCCAATTCAAAAAACTTTTTGGCGGAAACAACCACATACCAAGCCCTATCCAACAACTACAAAAACTTGTAAATCTTTTGAGAATGGTTGGAGGAGTCCTCTTAACAAAAAAGCCTTAGCGTATTAAGTAGGCCTATAGATATATAGATATTAAAATGTTCTTCTTGATAGTTTTATTTTTAAAGTAATAATTCTTTCAAATTTTACTGCATATGAGTTTCTCACAAACAGAAAAAAATATATTACAAAATGTAGTTTTAAATTATATATGGGACCCTTTGTTTTAAACTATTAGTGTACAAACAGATTTGAAATCATAATTTCGTACTATCTGTCGACACAGTAAAACGAGCTCGCTTTGCGTAAGTTTGAAAGTCTTCAATGAATTAAAATGTTTATGTAGACAGGTTTTCTCTCTAAAATATTAAATTGAACAATTTAATCAAATAATTAAACACTAAGAGGAACAACGATACTTAAAGAGGAAATAAATCTGTCTTTACTTGTTTAATAGGCTAACGGTTTTTTTGTGTGTTGAGAACTCCTCTTACAATTTCCAACCGATATTCCAGTTTTTATGCCGTTGGATAGGGGTTTCCGTTGGTCGTTGGTCTGTAGTTGTTTCCGCCAAAAAGTGATGAAAATAGAACATCAAATACATTGAAATTTTTTTCTTTGGAATAGGTAACATTTGGTTTGGGTTGAACATTTTAAACACTTAGTTTATTGTACAGCTGTAAATGCGTGTAGTTTTTGTGATTACTGATATTCACAATATTGGATTGGTCAGATGTCGTTGATTTTAGAAGTAATTGTTACTTTTGTATTGTATCAAAATAAATTGCCCAATTTCGAGCAACAAGAAGACTAGTATTTATTAATAAGTTATAAAGACCCTATAACGGGGGTTTCAACCTTTCAGTTTATTTATGAGTGCATTCAATTTTGATTAATACATCGGTATGGAAACTATTTGCAAATTTACTTTTGGATATGAAACCACGACTAACACCTGTAAAACAAGGAAACAATTAAATAAAAGTGGTGAAAAGATAATTGACTTTAATTTTCAAGTTACCGTTAGTCAATTTAACCTTTGGACAGTTTTAGATAATATCCTTTAGGAAAATTGTTTCACTGCGAATTTATGACTGCCAGTCCAAACTAGAATTTTTAAACATTTTCTTTGTCACAATTAAAATTCAAAACTATTTTTAACTAATAAAACAAGGAGATTAAGTATTAGAAGTTTTGAAATATAGTAATTTTTATTCTCATGTTATTACAATTTTATTATTCATCATTAAAGTTTTTAACTGATAATTTTATGAAATATACATAAGCTTCATCATTTATATAGCGATTATGTATACAAATACCGTTGGCGGTTTCTATGTAATAAGTTTTTTTTTTATATAAGGTCTAAAAATTAAAATCATATTAAGGTTACAATTAAGTTGCACGTTAAAAGGCAAAAAAATTATTCACAATATTGGATATTCAAATAACTTAAAAACAATTAATTAATTATTAATTAATTAATAATTAATTAATTACAAACAATATAAAAACAATTAACTTATTAAATAGGGATGCTAGATTAAAAAATGCATAGGAATCTTTAAGAATAGGAATATCTTAAAACATATATGTGAACTGCACTGTGGTGAATGGTTTGGTTGACTAAGTTAATTAGTGCATTAAGTTTCAACCAAACACGGAGTCATCTCCAAATTTTATACATAAAACTATTTTCTTTGTATCAACAATAACTAACAACTTAGTAGTACAACGAAGAGAATAAAATCTATAACAGTATACTTTAGAGACTCCAATAACAATTATTTTTACTGATTAAAAGATAATTATTATTTATGGTGATAGCAACGTAGTTTGGGACGATTAAAGATTCCCTAAAAGTTACGTTTAAATCGATGTTTTAATGTGTTTTAATAATTTGAATTAGTTTATTTGGTAATTTACATGATCTTTAATATACTGGGGTTTTTATTAACTAATCGAATGCCAAGTACCAAGAACTTTTCCATCGGAATAAATTCTAAAAATTCTGAAGACTGAAATGCCACATTATTAAGAAACAATCCGGATTTTCCGATACTTCTCTGTGGATTAGTGTAATATTATGTCAACCTTAAACTGCTAAATACATATGATTTACAAATAATGTCAAAAGATCTTAAAAAATAAAATGATTTAGAGGTACAGTGTAAAATATAAACTCTTATAAAAGTATGAAAAATGTTGTAAAAATCTTTCTTTTTAACCCCGAGTCATACCTATCTACTTAGTGTACATTTTTGTGGATAGCGCCCTTATTTTATGTACGATTTTCATCAATTTTTGAGGAGTGTCTAATCTGAGATAAATGGAGCAAAGTTTGATCACCAGGTACCCTAATAAATGCAGCGCATTTCGCTGCACAGGCCTCCTAGTACTTATTTAATACGCTAAGGGTTTTTTTTGTGTTGAGAACTCCTCCTACAATTTTCAACCGATTTTCAAGTTTTTGGTGTCGTTGGATAGGGCTTGGTTTGAAGTTGTGTCCGCAAAAAACTGATGACTGAAAATAAAGGCGCTGTCCACCATTGAAATCTCAAAATTTCCCATTTAAATAACATTTTTATTGAAAAAAATTTTAAACCTCTGTTGATAATCAGCTGTAAATACGTGTAGTTTTGTTGATTAAAAAGATTCACAATACAATATTGGGTTGGTTTTATGCCATTGATTTAGAGCTAAAAGTAATATTTGTGTTGTATTAAAATTAATTGCTCGATTTCGAGCAACACGTATACTAGTCAATACTTAAACTTAGGAGTTGCTTTACCTTTGATTGTTGTTAATTCGTTACCAAAATACCAACAAGACCAATATTACCCACAAAAACCCACAAGACCAATATTAAAAATTAAAATTGTCAAACTATTTTTAGACCAAAAACTATTTTTCGTGAAGTTGAGGCAGTTTCAAAACTTATTTTGTGATCAAAATACATTAAATAAAAATTTTAAACAAATCTACTTAATATTTTGAGATAGAAATAACGTACACACATTCACATGCACACTTGTTCCTCTTTGTAAATTTTTTAGTCATCTTGCGTTGTCTTATAATAATTATTTTTTTCGGTGTATTTACGCCAGTGGTATTTTTTAACGTTTTGACGGGGAACGGTCCAAACCCCAGTCTTGTTACTATCTAACATCGACCAGTTGTTAGAAAGCATCATTAATTAATAGCCCAATGACAAATGGCAACTGGGTCCGAAATCGAACCTTAAAGAAGCTACTAACTTTTCTCAGGATCGAACCGGCAACCTTTGGATTCAAAGGCGCACACTATAACCACTCAGCTACCCAGCCAGTTAATTGGATTAAAGAATCTAAAATGGTTGTTCTGAAAAAATAATAAATAAATAAACATACATTGCTACATTACACCCCTTGTTAAGCCGCGTCCGCACTGGCCGAACATGTTCGCCGACCAAAGTTATTCCAAACTTTTGTTTGTTCGTTGTTAACCGTTTAAATTAGAATGTAAATCATATGCCCAATAATTGTTTGTTTGGAAGGTTTATTGATTTTTTGTGTTTGCCCGGACGCAGCTTTATATAGCCTAATAGTACATTTAAACTCTCATAATAAATATTTTTCATCCTCTCTCAGGGGTATGTTTCTCGATTTATAACTTTAAGATATAAACTTGAACAATAGTCCATTATAAAGCGTTTAATTAACTCTTACCAAAATGGATCGATAAAAACTTTTTATGATTATTATTAGTTGGTTTGGAAATGTATTCATAGACTACATAGAAATCGATAAAATAATTTATGAAAAATTTAAATAACATAACTTTTCGGCAATTACTTTTAGCCAAATGGATATTTATAAAATAATTCTTTATACAGCTTATAAGCATCGAAGATGCAAGTATAGTACGCAATGGAAAGTGCAATAACAAAACAAATTTCAAGTTTGTTTAAATTCACAGTTTGTCAGCTCGAAGAACTACGTTGACAATGGAACATCAAGTGTTTGTACAACACACAATTTTATTTATAACTTAAACGGTCAGGAGTACTCAGAGTCGCTTACCTTAGCACGCGGTGGCGACTAACTGATCCCTGTCTCTCACTCGATATATAAACTCTTTGAGTTAATAAAAGAAAAGTGTGACAAAAGATTACGTGGGCGGCGCGCCGCAAGTTTGAAAACACCCTACCGTCCGCCACCCCTTCTTGGGATCGGACAACCCCCCCCCCAGTCCAGCCCCGCTGTGGACCTTACCACTTATGGTCGTCTTACTAAACGGAAGGGTAAATGAACAGGATTACAAATTTAGGCCTATAAAAATTAATCCTTCTCTAATTGAACAATTTTTTTAATTATTTGGTGATTTAGTGGTCCTCAATATGTTAATATAATGTTAAATATCTTTAAAACATAGTCATGGTAACAATTTGCTTATGAGTTTAACACTCGATTTTTATTTCGAGAGTTTCGATGGCTCAGTTCAGCCATTTTAAAATCTTGTACAATGATTTACATCGGTTCCAGAGCACGTGTTGCAGTTTTTACACCTCCCTTTTTCCCTATATTTAATTTGAAGTTAGCATAGTTTAAATTACATAGTAAATTTAAATAATAATTTTGTATTTTATGATTTTTATAAGTTCTGCTTAGTGATATAATTTAAACAAATACGATTGTTAGATAGGATTTTTGTCTCAAATAGGATGTAAGTCAAAACCATTCAGAATTGCAAATTGATTATGCAGTTTTTCCAAAACTATGTACTCGATTAAATAAATTTAAAATGAGTGAAGTAAAAATTTAAAATGAAAAATTCATACTGAGTACCCGAGATGGGCGAGATGTATAGATTACTGAGGGAGGTGGGAGAGACAACAATCAGGCCGAGATAATGACGTCACTGCAGTTTTCACGTCTACTCCCGCCACGCATGCATCATAGTACACGCCGTCTTTAAGAGTCATCTTCACCCCTGGGCCAGCAACCCATTGTTGCGCAGTCGGCAATGTTAATCATACGGCTTTTATGCTAAAACATGGTCTTGTATTCCCCTGTTTCGGACGCCGTTTTTCAACCGATTTTCTTGAAATTTGGTAAGTGTTTAGTTGAATAGTTATATTAGGTTTCTCATACCTCGGAATTTTGAAAATTTAACAAATATTACTCTTTGTGACGTCGCAAAGTAACTCGATTTTCCTTAGTTAATATTTTAAAAATTAGGAAAATTTTCAAAATTTCGAGGTATGAGTCATCTTCACCCCTGAGCCGGTAGTCCATTGTTGCGCAGTCGGCAATGTTAATCATACGGCTTTTAATGCAAAACATGGTATAGCATTCCCCTGTTTCGGACGCCGTTTTTCAACCGATTTTCTTTAAACTTGGTAAGTGTTTAGTTGAATAGTTATATTACGTCCCTCATACCTCGAAATTTTGAAAATTTTGCTTAATTTTGAAATATTACCAAGGAAAATCGAGTTACTTTGCGACGTCACAGAGAGTAGTATTTGTTAATTTTTCAAAATTTCGAGGTATGAGAGACCTAATATAAATATTCAACTAAACACTTACCAAGTTTAAAGAAAATTGGTTGAAAAACGGCGTCCGAAACAGGGGAATCTAATACCATGTTTTGTATTAAAAGCCGTATGATTAACATTGCCGACCGCGCAACAATGGACTACCGGCTCAGGGGTGAAGATGACTCTTAAGGCTGCGGTCTACCCCAACCAAAACAACAACAATGCCGAATGCCGCCTCGCGGCCGTAGCGCTAGGCGCTGCAGAGTTTCACGGGGATCGTGTTTCAGAATTAACCGATTAAGATAGAGATTAGCTGTTAAATTTTTGTAAAAGTAGAAAAAAGGATCTAGCCGGCTATCTTTTTAGAATTTTTAAATAAAATTTAAAATTTCAGTAATAACTGTCTAAAATCATCTGTTTTTTAGTTTTGTAAATGCAGAGGTTTACGGGGATCGTGTTTTAAAAATAACCTCTTAAGATAGAGATTAGCTGTTAACTTTTTTTTAACGTAGAAAAAAGGATCTAGTCGGCTATCTTTTTAGAATTTTAAAATAAAATTTCTTATTTCAGCTATAACTGACTAAAATCATCGGTTTTTTATCGATTTTTAACTGAAGTTTTCTATTGGTTTTAATGAACTAATTACAAAAGTGTAACAGAGGGAAATTAGTACCGTTATTCTTCTTTAATATGACACTTAATTTATAGCTCTAGACTTCATTTGGCAGAAGATAACACGATTCTAAAAAACCCTTGCATTCGTTTGCGCGCCAGGGGTAGACCGAAGCCCGGGACCACCCCGGTGGGATTTTTAGAATCGTGTTATCTTCTGCTTAAGAAAATCCTTGATTATCCCCATGCCATCTACCGCTTTTGCCATCGACCCCCCTAGTGCTCCTTGTGCTCCCGCACCCCCCGAAGCCACGTGCCCCAGTGCATCCCCACGCCTCCCCAGAGTGCCCCGTATGCCCCCACACCCCCGTACCCTCCATGCTGCTCGCCGTTCCTCCCCGTGCCCCTATGTTCCCCATGCCTCCAAAGTGTCCCTCATGCCCCCCTGTCTCCATTGCCACCGACACCCTTTGAGCCTCCATATCCCCGAACCCCCTGTGCACCCCATGGTCCCATGCTGCAATCCCCGCCGTCCCTCTCCGTACCTCCGAGCGCTCCTGTGCCCTAATTCCCCTATGTCTCCTATCGTGCCCCCATGCACCCTTGCCTCCATGCCACCGATGTCCCTCGTACTTTGACTATAGTCTATTTTGTATTTTCGCCAATGAAGTAGATCACTGATTGATATTGTTAGTTTTTGCACCCCATCATTTACATGAAAAGCTCCCCGTCTTTATGAATTAACAGGCGTTTATTGTTACCCTACGACCTACGTAAAGAAAGAAGCCTATTTGATGAAACCAAAACAAAATATTTCTCGTACGGAGGTTATTCAATGTCAGTAGTTTACATAAAATTATTCAGTCAAAAATACACAAACACTCAACAAAACGATTCAGCTCTTCAACTCAAACTACTAAATAGCCAATATCCAAAGCAGTAAGGTAATAACTACCGTTAATAACAACCGTGCCACCACGTCCAAGCCAATTTTTAGTGGTATATTCAGCATAAAAAATAATTCCATTAGTGTTTTCTTAATGACATAGATGGGGTCCCAAGAAGTAAATTTCCTGTGGATCCGTAATCCGTTCATGACTATTAGTGTTCTTATTTATTATAGTGAATTGCCAAATTAAAATATTTATAGCCTAACCCTAAGGTTATCTTAATTCAAAATATCTGCTCAATAACCAGCTGAGTTTATGATAAAACACTGGAACATCTGCTTAATCACACTTGTAGATCTACAAATCGTCTTCCCATTAGATTAGCATTGGAACTTCAAGGTCCAATGGGGCGAAGCCCAGGTATTTTTTGATAATTCTGGTATTTTTCCTTGCGTCCTTGGCCCTCAAGCTTTAAAATGAGCCATCATGCGTTACCCTAGCTTTCTTCTAACTCGAGATATTTCGTGGGGACCGATTCGCTTACGGAATTATATATATAGATATTCGTAATCTATATTAAATAAATACAGAGTCTAACAGTATGAACTTTTTTTTTAAATATAACACTATTAAAATATCATTTATTGAAATTTTAAATCAATAAAAATATTTAGGCTGTTTTACTTATTAGTGACATAAAAAATAAACGGTATCAGTTAACTGACACATACTTTCTCCCAACAATATATAAAAAGGTGTTAAAAGCTCCAAACATTAATGTCTTGATGACTCAGTCGGATAGCTACCAGCTGAGCAGCGCTCGTTTGACCCTACGCGCGTCTGTGACTTTTAACAACGTACTGCGTTTACCGCTAAACGAAAAATTGAATTTTCTCCGCAACCACTTGACGTAGAACAATAATTTAAAATACTGGATTATTTAGTTTTTTAAGCTTGATTTAATGGTGATAAGTAAAATTTATTTCGAGACAACAGCTATTTTGAAAATTCAAAAAATTGATTTTTGAAACACTTTTTACTCCATAACTTTTGAACGCGCATTTTCCCGGAGATGCGGGTGGTGTCATTTTATTCACCATTTTAAGCTTAATAAACCACAAAATTTTAATCAAAATCGTTAGAGCCGTTTTTGAGAAATTTTGATTTTTGACGATTTTTGAGGGTTTTTGGGGGTAAACTACCCTTAAAAATGAAAAATTCAAAAAAATGAAAAAAACGCCTGGAATTATCGTGGGTTTGGACCTACCTACCAAATTTCATCAAAATCGGACCATTGGGGCATTCTCTAGCTCTGTTTACATCCTGACACACATACACACACACACACACACACACACACAGACATCACTCCGAAAACCACTTTTTTGGACTCAGGGGGAACCAAAATGGATAAATCCACCAACAACTCAAATTCGAAAATTTTGACGAAAACAATACTTTCTCCATATACTATGGTATAGGGGGAGAAAGTAAAATTACCAACTAAGCAAGACTTTTTTTATAAAAACAATATAAAAGAGGGATTTTTTTAGGTAACGACCCTATATATAATATGCAATCAAGATACTAAGTGAAAAAATTTACTGTCAAACTCGAAGTCTTTAATAATCTGATGCCACTCAGTATAGTGAGTAAAATAAAACCTATACATTTTTAATCTACATTGCATATACATAGTTTAACAGGAATGAGTTTATTTTCAAAAATAATGAGTTAATCTTATTGATTTTTTAATAAATGAAGATATTAAGTCCGTCCTATCATAACAGACAGACAAGAACATAAGAATGTTATTAGCAATATTTATTTTATTTTTTTAGATATAAATCATCTTAAAGTGGAAAATTTGTAGGCAATGAAACAAAAATAAAATCCAATAATGATATTTGTTGAAAATTCCTATTTCATATTAAATGATAACTTAAAAATAGCGTGTCTCGCAATTGCATTCAAACACTCGGTCTTCAACACGCTGCTCTTTATATTATACTAATGTTATGATAACATATTTTGCATAATAAAACCTTTATATTCGTAATAAACAATAAATACACAGTCTAACAGTATGAAAATATATTTTTTTAAATGGCATTCAATTTTAAACAGTGAAAATATTAAGTTTGTCTAATCACAACACACTGCCATTTAAAAAGTTACCAAACAATATGTTTTTTAGTAAAAAATAATTTTGAAGCTGGAAGGTTTTTGCAAAGGAGATGATAAATGATATATATTTAAAAAATTTGGAAAATAATAGATTTTTATGGTTTATTTAAAAATGCACTTAAAACAAAGAAAAAATACATCCTTTCATTTTATAGGAAGGATAACGCTTCAGAAAATTTTGAGATGTTTATTGGCAAATTAGAAACTTGTTACTGAATGTAATGTGGGCGGAAAGCATGAGGAGAAAGTTTGGACGTGAGGCGACGTCTGTGGCAAAACTTTGATCAGTCCAAGTTGAGACTTAAAATTATTGTGATACTTATGCTTACAGTAATAAATATATACTTTTATATATATACTTTTACTTTGACTGCACTTGTCTCAAAACTCTGGTTGTACACAACTTTAGAAACCAATTAAAATTTAAATACTGCATTTTGGGATACTTTACCGATTTTTTACACAATCAAAGGATTTGTAAGTAAATTTTTTACGTAAGCTTAGACTGACTGAAATTTTTTGAAAAATATATACTGTGCAATAAAGCAAACACAATTTTAAAATTAATTCCTTTTAAAACACTTCATGATATAAACATTTTATTACAGTTAGTTTATTAGCAAAACACTGAACTGAAATGTCTCTTCGCACGTTAAAACTTATGGAGCCAGGACTCTGGTTCATATATTTCAATATTTAACGACCAATAAACTTATGTAATAATGTCTATGTAAGCCTAATTAATTTAAATTACTGTGAGTGAGTTAAATGTAAAAATTGCTATTGTTTAAAAAAAGTTTTATGTCTAGACAGCTGTAATCAATTCCAATCACTTTTACTGAATTCTAGTACCGTACTGGTTTACAGTTACAGTATGATTGTTTAGCTGCAATAAATTTCCCCACCTAAGTGTTTTTAGGTTCTTACAACATATTTAGCAGTTTTAAAAACCAAACACTGCCCTTTATTAGATCAACATTTTTATTTATAGAGACAGATTTTTTATACATACATAATTAATTTTTTTTTTTCATTCCATATGTGTGATTTGAAACCAGTTACAAAATGTCTTTTTTGATCAGCCAAATCAGAGCTATTGAGAAAATCAAAGATCAGTTTTAAGGCTTGTGAATGTCAGAATGGGTATAGAGAGGTGGCACCCCAGGTGCTGGCAGATACAGATACAATGGGTCTGATTCCATTTAACATCAGGCGGAACGTGCAAGATGTGGTGTGGCTTCACAAGATTTTATCATCAAGGTCGACTGTTCTGCACTACTTCAGCTTATCCTCCTCAGGGCGCAAGGTGGGACAAGGTCTCAAGATCTGTTTGGAAGAAGATGTCACCCTACAACATACCAAGCCAACTCAACCATGGCCAGAATTCAACGCTTGGGTAATATGGTGAGCAGAGACATTGACTTCTTCTGCAGCAGCGAGTTCATCACCGGGAGAAGAGGTACCGAGATCTTCCTCATGGACACTCGTTAGGAATGTGAGCCTGTCCCATCGTTGCATAGTTAACAAATTATTTCATGGTCAATTTACATTTCAATATACTTTTTGTTATTATGTAGATTTTTCTTTAAAAAGTTTGATAACAATCAAGAAAATTTGATTGTTATGTTTCATATTATGTTTATGTTTATTGTTTTGTCAATTGTTATGTTTATGCTGTTGATGTTTATGAATATTAAGTATTATTACTATTATTGTTAAGGAAGTTTGTTGTTAACTTTCAAATTAATGTTGTTTGTTGAATGTTGTTGTTGTTTGTTTTATTGCTCATATTTTCCAATGTAGTATTTATGATGAATTTATGAGTAAATGTTCATTTGTTGCATGAATAACATTGAAATCAATTGTAAGCAAGAGTAGACAAGAAAGACTCTTAATGTAAATGGTGTACCCGTTGATAAATAAATAAATAAAATAAATAAAAATAAGTATGTATTTTAGTTATTAATTTTGGTATGAAGTAGTTTTGAGTGTCTTTGAGCACCGCAGTATTTAGCTGGTTTGTATATTGATGTTAATCAACTTAATAATATATTTAAGCAAATATTTATTTGCAGTAGCAGCTCATGGCAAGTGCACCGAGCAAATGACAAATGGCCTGATTTCGTCTCCTGAGCGCCACATGGGCTACCTGGCTTAATCTGACAGTTTTGACAGCCAGGATTAAAAACACACTCCCCTGAAGCTAATTGTCAATATAACTGAAACTATTTAATAATAGTAAAATATTCCAAATTAAAAAAAATATTCTGAATAAAAAAATATTGGATCACTAATTGATTTCCAAAACTACAAAATAAAATAAAAATTAAAACTCCACACAGTAAAATTACAAACAAGTTTTGTGCTGGGGAGACACCACGGTGTGGCCCGTGCACCCGCAAGGGGGCACCAAGGGTCTGCTCCAAATCCCTTTTAATAAATCCCATGGCTTCATTTTTGTTTTTTCTTCAAGAATGTACTATGATACTAATTAAAATGCCAAGTGCCAAAAGGCTTGTTCAAGAACAAGACAAGCTCGTTCGCTGCGCTCACTCACCTTTCAGAATGTTTCAATGTAGGCTACGGGTTCTGCACTCTGGTGTATTTCTGTTGAACCACATGTAGAATCTGTAACACGGGGATTTTAATTACCTATTTTATTCACAGCCGATTTCATAATAGTTATTAATTCTTTTATTTTGGAATTAAATTGCAATTATACAAACTGATTAGTTGTTTTATACTTTTACATAACTTTTATTAATGTCAGTATTCATAATCAGCAATATAAAGTAAAATCTTAAACTACCGTATTTTTATTATAGTAGAATTTTATAATTTACTAACTGGCTTGCAATTCAAAACCACATGAAACATGAGGTCTGCACTTTTACAGTTCATTCAACTGTTTTCAATATTTCCTTGTTTTCATTTTTAACTCCATAAGACCAATATTAAAATTTTTTAAGTTTCATTTAATGATTACTACAAAATAAAATTTTTCCTGACATAGACACCTGTATTTATATTGTTTTTATCCCAGAACTAGGGTATTAGCAAAGTTTGAAAAAAATAATCATTCCAACCGTTTTTGAGATCCGTGTGCATACATACAAATATACCTTACTCATATTAGAGTATAGGATATACAATTGTGTAGTCTTGACGAAATCTTTCGCCTTCTACTATAAATTTGCATACTTGTAAGAAATTATTCAAACATGCAGATGATTCCACAATACTAATAAACATATGGAATAAACAAATTTTTTGCCTCAGAATTAAAAAACTTTAAAACTTTGTAAAAAACTCACTCAACAAAATTAAAATACATTAATGAGTTAAAAATTTAATCAGAAATATTTTTATTCTGTCTTTAAACCATACAATATTGCATTAGACTTAGCTTTTGTCATATTGGCTAATAGGAATTTTCTGGTAGCCTTTTTAAGCCGCGTCCGCACTGGGCGAACATTCGTGGCGAACACAAAAATTGTCTAACATTCTTAACGAACAATTAATTGGCCATATGATTTACATTCTAAATGGTTAGCAACGAACAAACAAATGTTCGGAAGAACTTTGTTCGGTGAACATGTTCGGCCAGTGCGGACGCGGCTTTACTCGGACAGTAGATCAATTTCATGATGTGAATTATCTTATTTTTACTGTGATTCATACCAACTACAATATAAGTCTATTTAAATACCACTGAATTTATAGAAAGACAACAAATGACAAGTAATATGTGGTACATAATGATAAAACCAACAAATGCCGCCAAACTAGGTGTAGGCTCAGGCTCAATGGTTGAAAATTACATTTGACAAAAGAAAATCAATGAAATAATAGGAACATTAAAAAGCAGTACCATATTAAAAAAACAATAACATTAAAAAAAAGGAACATGATTTTGTCAATTTCAATATACTGTAGTCGACTACTCGATCGTGTATATAATATTGTCTTACACAATGTATTCAAGCTTGAATTCTTGGAATCTGACCATTGTTGCAGGACGTACTGTATTGTTATCTGCTAGGATAAAACTTTTCCCACATTCTACACAAGTGTATTCTAGTCAGGAGATTCCCAATGTTTTAAAACCGTCTACAACTAAGTCCCTCCAGTAAAAAAATAAATAAATAATGGGCGGAGGTTCGGGGGGAGGATGGTGTGGAGAATGGGGAGGTGTGGCAATTTTGGTCTTTGCACGGGCACTAAAAACTCACAAGCTGTCCCTGTTTATTTGATTTTATATTGATATTAAATCTTTTTTTTCACTCTGCCGTTGTATAAGATTGTTGAAATAATGTAAAAAATTTAGAGAGATTTCCTCAAAAAGGTTTTACAGTATTCAAATTGCTAACTGGGGCACACATAGTCTGGTATCCCGATCAGTACACTTCCTCTTCTTATATATTTTTACAACTTTTGTATTCACCCAATCCCAATTTTACTTAAAACCTTGTTTTTGCCACTAAAATCAGTTGACCAAAGTAGGTTTCAGGAGGTAACAAAGCGCCGGGCGCCTCTTCACAATACTTGTCACCCCTACAATACATTACTGTCACCGGCCGCATTAGCCGCATTATTGTGCCCCATTGTGCTCTCATTATCTTCATCTATTTCAAGAACTGGTCATTCCTCTGGTGAACGAATTTAATATTGAGTTACTACGAAAACGAGTTAAACGTGAAGGGAGGAGTCTACGTAATATGAGAATTATAGTTACACAGAAAACTCCTTTATAACCAACTCATTTATGATAGTTAATCTATAAAGTTTCAGTAAATAAGTTAAACATGTCAGTTAAAAGATAATTATACTTTTAAGTGATTGAGATTTAATTAATACATTTTAGTAGATATTAACTAGAACTAGTAGTTAATTAAACTTTCATAAACGTTTATATCCTATTATTTTGATTTAATGTTCTTTTTCGTTTAGTTATTTTTGTTGTTTTGGATAGTTTTTCGACTATAAATCAAAATAGAATATATAAATCTTAATGGATAAACTTAGTAAAATATACATCTAACTTTTGGGGAAGAAAATCCAGCTTTGTTCTACAGTTTGACAGTTTGATAAAGTTGTTAATTTTCAATAGTGAAAACATTGAGGATTTTTGGTAGTATAGTCTAAAAATAAAATATATTTTTTTTATTGGAACTAATTAGTTAATGTGTACAGAATATGTTTAGTAAGCTCTGAGGACTAAATAATTTTTAGTTAGATAAATAAATACTATTAAATTCCAGGGTGGATATGTACATTTTAGTGATTTCCACCTTTGGACATTCAATTAGTTTCTAATTACAAAATGAAGCTGTTTTTAGTTATGAAGATTTTACATATTTTTTTCAGAAAACTACAAGCCATATTTTGAAAGATCTGGAGCCCCAGTCCCTATACTTCATCCAGTTGCAAGCTTTCACGATTAACTTGGGAAGTAAGAAACTATCGTCAGAAAAAGCTGTAGTTTTCATCGATACTAACAAATTTAAAAATGGTAAGTTAGCTATTTATAAAATCTCTGTATATTAACAGGCAAGCATGTTTCTTTTCCTCCTTTTTTCTCAGCTTATGCGCAACGTAGGAAACATCCGTGCATACCATTGGAAAGGTAGTGTCCTGTAGATGAGCAGAATCCCATTATAATTCACATCAGCCCTTAGGGATCCGCCCTACAGGATTTCAAAGTTTTAATGTTAATCTTATGGAATAAGAGTAATTGATTGAATCTTTAGACATCTGTTGTACTGTAAGAACAAATACTATCAAATCAGAAAGAACAGATGTTTCAGTTTTATAAATTTGTTAAACTAAACTGGTACAGATAAACAAGCATTTTGTTCGAATTTCGACCTGGAGGCGATCTATAGTTTACTATAATTAATAATACAATAAAATAATTGTCTTTATTAGAATAGAAAATGTTAGATCTGGAAGTGAGACTATTTAAGTAGATGATAAATGTAGATTGTATGCAATTTTTCGATAATACTAATCAACTAGTGCACGTGTTGCTCGACATTGAGCAATTTATTTTGATACAATACAAAAGTTACATTCAGTTAAAAATCATTGAAATCCGACCAATCCAATATTATGAATATCAGTGATCACCAAACACTACAGCTGTACGTTAACAGATGTTTAAAATGCTCAAACCAATCTCAATGTTATTCTAATGGGGAAATTTCAAATTTCATTTGTGGATAGCACCATTGTTTTAAGTCCGATTCTCATCAATTTTTGGCAGAAACAACTAACTACAGACCAAGCCCTATCCAAAGACACCAAAAACTTGAAAATCTGTTGAGAATTGTACGAGTTCTCAACACAAAAAACCCTTAGCGTATTAAATAAGTAGCCTATAGATTAATATGGGCTTTATATGCAATATCAAGTTTTAAATATAAAGCATCATCAAAAATAGTTTTTTTTTATTCATTCATATAATAATCTTAGAAAAAATAATAAGCTAAATGTCTAACTGCTAATCATGACATTACAAACTCTTAAAGAGAAATCAATGTATCTATTCTACATTTCTTCAAGAGAAATTATATATATGATCTACTACATAACGACTAGCTGTTTACTCTTTGCCTGCTTTCACGGCTTTGCCCGCGATTGTGATTTGATTTTAAAAACAATAACTTAAATTTTTTAAATACAAATAAAGTCTTCTTCCATTTAAGAATTACATTGTAAATTATGAAGTCCTGTGGGGTTGAGCCCTAAAAGGATTTTTTTTCTAAAACCCTGTTTCTTAGTGAGCATCTATGAGCAAAGAGCATCCAAGCCAAATTTCAACCCCGATAGCCCTATAGCAATTTTGAATTCTGTGGGGTGGAGCCCTATAGAATTTTTTTCAAATTTGTTACTTAGTGAGCACCTAAAAGCAAAGAGGAACACATCTATGCAAAATTATAAACCTGTTGGTCCTATAGTTTTGTGAATTTATTGTTTCCTTTGTTTGAATTAAAATTTGTCATAACAGGGACATTATTAAAAATTTTGAAGTACTGTGGGGCGGAGCCCTATGGGAATTTTTAAAAACCGTTTCTTAGTGTGAACCTAAGAGCTGATGGAAACTTCTATGACACATTTCATCCCCGTACCACCATAGATTGGGAGATTCATTGTTTCCCTAATTCGTATTAATATTTCCATAAGAATGTATAAAAGATGTTTAATTCTGTGGAGCAGATCACTTTGACATTTGTAAACTTGTTTCAAAGTGACTACATATGAGGAATGTTCATGAGGAAGGAGAAATGTGTGTGGCGGAGCCCTGGTAGGATTTTATGACACTGTTTCTTAGTCAACACCTATGAGCAAATAGGAGCCACCCCAAATTTAAACATCATGTTCTATAGTTTTTCTGATTCATGGGTTTCTTGATTCATACCAACAATTGGCCATAAGAATAACATTACATCTAAAAATTTTGAAGCCCTGTGGGGGCAGAGTACTTAAGGAATTTTGCAAAACCATTTCATAGTGATAATTTTTCAGCAAAGAGGAATGTGTCCATGCCAAATTTCAACCCTGTATACTCAACCCTATGGTTATGGAGTTTCTGTAGCATATGTATTTGACAAATATAGCAGATTAATAGAGTGAAATATAGGAAGCAAAACAATATATAATCAGAAAAATTAAAAGTATTTACAATGCATTCCCTTAAGTACAGTATTTTGCTAAGGAATATAAATGCAATGGTAATACATCGCCATTAGTATGGTTAAGCCAAGTGTGCTCAATTTATTTAATGTAAATTCAAAATCAGTTTATAAGACACCGACGCTACTAAAGTAATTCATGAAAATAGTTTGATGAGAGTCGACACATTGTTGCAAAATTTATTTTGAAACACATTTTTGAATAAAACCCTGATAAAAATGGAAATCCACAAAGAGATATATTAGAAATATTAAAACAACAACAAGTAAGAGGTATTATAGTACAAATAGAGCCTATCCAACGAATATCTTGACAACCACCTATAAAATGAATAATAATTCCAGCACATAACCACAAATGACAACATTGCAGGGCGAGAGGGGACACAGCTGTTGAAATTTCCATCGGACTATTTTCATGCATCTAACTATAATGCATATTTTAAGGTGAATATGAAATAACAGGAATCCAGTTCTAATGGTGGATGTAAATAATTTTTTTAGAAGAGGGTAGTTAATCCGACAGGTGATAAGGCGAGGGTGTACTTTAGAGGATGCTCGTACAATATTTATTTGACAATTATAAAGATGATTTATTTGATTTTCAATTGCAGCCACTTATAACTGGCGAGTGCAGCCCGAGCGGTCTGTGCGAGATCTTCGGATCCTCAACTACTATCGAGGTGGCGAGAGCGACACCGGGGCCAGGCCGGGGGCGCTGGAGGCAAGGGTCGTCTGGAGGGCAGCTCCAGGCCGGTTCCTGGTCAGCTGGAGCCCCCAAGGCAGCTGCGAGGCCGCGAGAAACAACCCCACCAACCAGGCAACCACAGAGGTAACCGACAGCCATCTCAACTCCAGATTACTGATCACAGTTATTATTGATGAAATTTTCCATTAGTGATTATATCAACACAGAGCTCAAACTCAAATTCTCTTTATTTACAATATGTATACACATGATACATAAAACATAGCGCCAGAGAAATATAGCTTAAAAAATCTCTATCCTCTGTAAAATTCTTTCAACGAATACAATGTTTTGTCTCATAAATAGTTTTTAACTTTAATTTTTAATTAAATGACATAGTGTTTTATGTAAAGTGGCTGGTAAATTCATGAAAAATGTTTCACCAATACGTGTGAAGAGTATGTATGTTTACAACATGGGCAGATTTATCCCTTGATAGCTGAGGATGTGGCCTCTCCGGAAGGTATACGAGATTCTTGAATATCAAATTCAAATGGGCCTACCAATACCAAAATTGAAATGGGTTGTTTTCAGACTTTAATTGATAGCTTATTTTTAACTGTGTAACCTTTTGATATTTTATGCTACAGCTGATATATTACAATTTTGTTTATAATTATTTATCATTACAAAAATTTACTTCTTACTTCTGGAGAGTAGTCCCAATTGACCATGTAGTGGTGTGACACCAGTCAAGTCAAGTTCTAAGGGTGGAAAAAATGTAAAGGAAAAAATTTTTAAATTTTTTGTCAAAAACTCCAAATTAAAGGTCCTTGATCTTATACAGGCACCTTTCAATGAGAAAAGATTTGAGCTTTCGCCTAATGATATTTTTGTTCTCAACTGATTTGAGTTCAACTGGCAGTTTTTGGAAAAACTTTTCATAAGCATAACCTGGTTTGGATTCAAAAAGTTTTAAGTTGTGCATTGCAGCAGTTCTTACATTTCTACCCCATTCAAAATAAATGTGAGGTTGAAACGCAGATTTCAATTCCCCTTATTTTCCCCCCTGATCCCATTGCCAAGAATCCAACCAATCAGATCACTGAGAATTACTACATATGTTTAATATCTTATGTCACTTTATGCCAATGTTTTGCTTTTTTGTAAAAAAAGCATCTGATTGTGAAGAAATTTTGAGAATTGAGGAAGGTGTTGAGGGAATTTTACTTATGGTGGGAAATACAATTCTGGCTTTCGACCGCACATTTATTTCGAATGGGGTATTATGTGTTATAACAATGTGTTGGAGGGACAAACATTTAGTCGTGCCACTTGACATACATTACAGTCTCATAGATGTACAGGCTTGGAATAGTCATTATGCCTAAACTCTTGAAAGATTCAGAGCAGTGATCTCTGGGTTTAAGTTTACACATTAGCCTAATTGCTTGCTTTTGGTGCTTAAAAATTTGTTCAATGCTCATTATGGAAGACATTCCCCAGAGAATTATTGAATAACTAACATGTGATTCTATGAGGCTGTAATACACCAACTTGCAAAGATTTAAGCAGTCAAGACGCGGCATGTATCTCAACACGAACAAACCAGCGGAAATCCTGCTGCAGAGAAGTGAGACATGAGCATTCCAGGAAAGATTAGAATCCAGCTCCCAAGAATTTGGTTGTTGAAGAGAGTTCTAACTTGTGGTTCCCAATGAAGACACTAGGGGTGGAGCTTGAGTCTTTGCCTGGTTTTAATGAAAATTGTGTTTGTTATATCTCTGTGTTAAGGGCAAGTTTGCAATCTGAGAAATACTGAGCAAGTTGGTTAATCTGAAGGAAGGCAGAGATTTCAAGCTGTTCAATGTCCCTGTGCTGTACGAAAAGGGGTTACAAGATTCAAGACATTTCAGAATCTGGAATCTGATCAGAGTCATAGCATAGTTCCCAATAGACCCGATATGCTCAAGCCTTGGGTGAAAGCTGCCAGAGAGCGTACAAAAATTAAGTTTAAAGCTTAATCATACTTATATATAGTCATTTTGTTTTTATGTTGATTGCTACAAAAATGTTTTAGAAAACATTAATAATTTTACAATGAGTTACTTTACTGCCAAATAATAGCTTGATAGCTTAACAAGTATTCTTTTTTTTAACTGAAAATAAAAATTTGTCTTACCACCAATAGTTTTCATACTATTCGGTTTCTTTATCAGGGCAAGACTTTATGGGCACCCGGTATAATTGAGTTTTCAGTTGACTTTTTACCAATGGGCAATCTCTAATGATAAAAAATATTTAAAATTCCATACTTAACAAGTCAACAGCATTTGATTACAATGCACCTTTTAATTTTAGAGTTCTTTAAAAATTGTAATTTTTTCTTAATCTTAGAATCTTGTGATTTTTATTTCAATAAGAAAAATTACACCATAGCTGTTTTCCATATAGATACTTATTTACCTTAAAAATATTAATTTCTTTTCTAAAAAAACACAGGGCGATATTTTTACAAACTAAACAAACGGTAAAGGGTTAATATGGGGTTTATTGCACATTTTGATTTTGATCGATGAAGACTGGTGTTAATTTTCTGATCAGTGTGCACATTCTGTTTCCGTAATATAAAATGATCTTCTAAAAGTGACCAAATTTAAAATCAACAATATTTTTGATTTGCCTGGATAAGACTACAAAAATGTATTTATAAAATCCAATAATGTTTTCAGGACTTTGAATTCGACATATTTAACTTGGAGTTCAACTGCAAATACCAAGTTAGTGTTAATTCCATTGGTAGTGTCAAAAGTGCAACAATCACGATAACAACTCCAAGCTGTGATCAAGTTCCATCTAAACTGTCTTGCTGAGAGCAGCAAGAATCCCATTGGTGCAACAATGAAACTTGTGATATGTGACTGCAGCTTCCACTTCGGAAGTTGTCAACTTCAGGATCTCACTCGACTTCAGGAGATGATAGGCTTGTCAGATCAAGATACGGAACAGTCCAAAGCCAGTTGTGGTTTGAAAATTTTGTATTGCTATGTCAGCAATTTTGTCTCGTAAACATTACTAAAATTATCATTCATGACTGATATTTTAGGTTTCACTTGTAGTCAAATAGAAGATAATACACACTGACAAAAATTATTGGTGGATTTCTGTTTTGGCATCAACAAAGTTTGCTCAATTTAGGGTAGATAAAGTTTGTTGTCATAGATAATCGTTTATGATCAACCAGTCTCTAATAGTTTATATATCAATCAGCAATACAAGACAATCCTTAGAGAAGGGCTGATGGTTGGTTCCAACTTTGTTGAAAGCTAGATAGGCTACAACTGATCTATACAGTTTAGTCTAACCAATAACTAAGGTGTAAGTAAGATAATTCAAAAGAAATGCTGTAAACTTTACAGTTTGCCAATAACAAGTTGTTGTTTGAAACTTAAATTGGTAATGTACAACCTGATAGTCCAACTCAACTGTAATTTTAAAGAACAAATTATTTCGTATGACATTGATTGAACCTTATCATTAGGAAACGATAAGTATTTTTATAAATCCAACAATAGTTATCATCTTTTACAATATAAATAAATGTAATATTGATACGTTAACTGTAGAAGTACCTATATGTTCCTCAAAAGAGATTAGTCTGTGGATTTCACCACTCCTCTGTTACAACTGATTTTCTTTAAATTCCAAACATTATAATGCTGAACCAATCCATTTTTTTGGATCTTGTATTATTTTAAAAAAATATTTATGATATTGCAAACTATTATGACTGTTTTAATGTCTACCCCTAATTTTTAGAAATCGCAATAATATCTTATGGTATTAGGAATATCATCTAACACCCAAGGTTTTGCTTCATTCAGTACCTGTACAATACTATTAGTAATGATAACCCAATTGATTTGTAAATATACTGGGAAAACTTAGATACTATATCTACTTGGTAGAACCGCTTCTTTAACAAATGTTGAGTATGTTTAAAATTATGATCTCTTACTAATAAAATATTAAAATACAAATTAGTTAAGACCGTATGCATGGTACAAATATTGTTATAGTTCCAAAATCTCTCTTTTTATAGTATAACCTTCCAGCAGTAGTGACATTTTTACATACCGTAGCGATAATGGTGTTGTTATGCATAAAGACAGGTCTAACCTTTTTTTGGCATCTTTATGGGTAAAAGGAAGTTTTCTTATAAGAACTAAGTTAAACATTTTTTCATCATAATGCACGCAGAACAGCCGTTTTCTTGCCTGTATTTTGTCCACAAAGTTGGCCTTTTCTGTAGCCTTCTATAAGTGCACCGAAAAAACATCTGTTAATTTTTTCCGTGCGCTAACCTCAAAAGTTATAAGCAAAAATCATACTAAACCAAAACAAATAAGGCCAATGTAAACAAACGACTTGCAGACTAAAAATTTCAATGCAAGATATTGACATTTCTTTAATTCCACGTATATATCAGCTGTTTATAAGGAATATTTAAATTATAAGGTGGAGGTCGACTACTAAATGTAAACAGATAATGAAATTTTAATTAAGTTAATTAAATGATTTATCGGTATTTTCTAGTTGCAGTATGATGAAAAACGTTGTTCATCATTATTTAGTCAAATATTGCGGACATTTTCCATCACTGATTAATAAATTACAAATTCACAACATTTCGGGATCTGCAATTTGACGCCTAATCTGGAATCTGTTGTTCATCACTCGGACGGAAAGTGTTTTTTCTGTGCTTAGTCTCTATTTCCGAGCTCGGCTTCACCTCGCTCGTAAAAAGCTGAAGAAATCACCTGAACACTGCAGAGTGCACTGTCCATATACTGCATAGCAACTAGGGCCCTCAAAATATTAATTGTATCCTAATGTAAAACTTTAGAAAGTAAAAATACTTATTTTCGATGGATTAAAATACATTACCACCAATTTTTTTTTACTTGAATTATTTTACCAAAAAAAGTAAATAAATTTGTTAAAAAAAGGGTAAGAGTGATAAATTGTGGAATTCCATTCACGTACACATATTGATTAATTTTATTTCAGTGATTGCTGGGAGGTTGGACAAAAATATGTTCAGTGATTTTTCTTGCCTAGTACTTTTGATAATGACTTTTTAATGATAATGTAATTAATAATAATATACACGGTGTTTCTAAACAATCTGGAAATATTTGGTGTATTTGTTCCTTAGGTCAAGACAATCAATAAACATATCTACTAAAATTTTTTTAAACACAATAATTTTTATTTCCATGACGGATGGTTGTATTAAATTCGAACCTCTATAACACCAATGTTCATTTTCAGAGGAAAAATTATTTTTGTCAGATGTGTATTTTCAAAATAACGGCAATTTAAAAATTTGTAATCAAATTTCGCAAAAATGATAAATTTTATCAAGATTTCACAAGAGACCAAATTGTTGTAAAATAAAATTATCTAACTAATAACACCAATATTGTAAGAGTCAGACAGCAAATAAGGGAGTTATTTAGAATTTTCTGCAGAAAAACAAAGATTTTCCATTATAACTAAATGCAAATTTAAGTTATTTTAGTAGAAAAATCACAACAACTCCGTAAGTATTTGTCCGATAATTACAAACTTGGTATCAGTTAGATAATTTTATCTGTCAACTTTTTTGTGTCTTGTAAAATTTTGATTAAATTTACCCGTTTTAAGATATTTGAGTTTATTTTAAATAGCCGCCATTTTGAAAATACTCTTTGGACAAAAATAAATTTTCTCTGAAAATGAACATTGCTGTCATAAAGGTTCATACCAAATATTATCTTAAAAGCACCATCTGTCAGGGAAATAAAAATTATTACGTGTAAAGGACAAAATGGTGGCTAGTGGCCTAACCATTTTAGGACATATGTTTATATGATGTTTATTTATTGTCTCAAGGAACAAATACACAAAATATTTGGTAATTCGGAAACACTAAAATAACTAACACTTGAGAAAAACTCAAATGGGAAATGGGTCTGTTGAGCTGTACGTACAGGGCTTGTAACAGTTCTTGAGGTTAATAAAAATATTAAAAAATAACCAAAAAAAAAACCTTGAATAAACCCAAAATGTCACCAAAAATTCCAAAAACAGGTGTTTTATTGATATATTAAATATAAATAGGCAATAAAAATATTGTAGGATAATTTTGAACTAGGTAAGTAATCATCTACCAAAACAATAATAATATTTAGAAAATTTTAAATATAAAAAATCCTCCCTGATCCATAAAAAAAACCTAACTGCCCTAAAAAACAAAAAAAATCCCCAAAAAATAATAAAAACAACCAAATTAAAAAAAATAACCTGTTACAAGCCCTGGCCGTAGTAAGGCTGGCCGCACACACTAAAACAGACACGATGCGATAAAATGCCTTGTGACTTCGAGAGTGAAGGTAATAACATATTGTAATTGTAATAGTAATTGGTATCACATCACACTGTCATGTTCACTGTAGTGTATGGGTATTCCATTTAAACATATGTTATTACAGTATAACCTCGATTAACCGTCACTCTTTAAAACAATCAGTGGAAGAAGAAGAAGAAGAAGACAACACCTTCAATGAATCAGTATTATCTAGTTTGTGATGAAAGTAAGGTGATGATGGTCATCCCAAGTACAATTTTAATCAGTTTTATTAATTTTATCATTATGACAACTTCTATTTTTAGTGACTGGGACAACTTTTTATTGAATCATTTGACAAACCACAATGTAATAATACATTGGACTTGTGGTAGTTGCATACTATGGACCTGATGAAGTTCTAATTAACGAAACATGTCGTCTTTTGATAACCAGTGATTGGACAAGGTAATTTTATTTCATTATTAAAACAATCACTCTCTGTTATCCGTCACTGCCATAATTGTTATCTCTGTTATCAAATGCACGTTTTGATACTATTTGTGTGTCGTAAATGAAACCTTGTCAAAAGAGTTCGTGCCATTTTTATTGAATGCAATATCAAGGACCATGAAATAATTTAGTTATGTATTATTATTTTCTTATACAGGGCTAAATTCCTTCCAAAACTGCTTAACACACGGTTAATAATGACCTATTTTTATCCTTTAATTTCGTTAACCGTCATAGACCCGGTCCCGAGGGTGACAGTTAATAGAGGTTCCACTGTTACGTTCACTCGCGACGTCATAACATGTTTTGTCGTTTTCGGTCCATTTTGGTGTGCGGCCAGCCTTATGTGTCAGATTTGGCAATATTTTTTAGTTATTGTTAAATTGGGTTAAGTGGAAAAGTAGGGCTGTTTTCCCCAACCAAGCTCAAACTAATACAGAAAAATTCTTATGTTGAATCATATTGGAATATCTGATTTAATCTTGAATTTTGGTTTAAACCAGGTTGGTGAGAGCAGCGTAAGGGCTTCTTTGCCCAATCCAGTTCAAACCAAAAACCAAGATTAAATATAATGTTTCTATATGAAATGAGAAACGAGTTCTAAGAAAGCGCTGAGTTCTGAGTTGGGAAAGCGCTTCCTAAACTGAGTAAACAATTGAAGTCATTATCAATTGTACAATAAACTTATTCTTTTAACATTTATTATTACATGAGTGATTTAATTTAGCTATATTTTATGTAAAATTCCAGTATTATAAAGGTATGTTTAGTTGGTAGCCAGATAGTAAATGATTTATCTGTCATCCAATGCAATAAATCTAATAAAAATAGTACTTAGTTTTGAATTTTATTTTTCCTGATTTTTTTATTCCACCTTAATCATAACTTAAGAATTTGACTTAAGGCTGCGGTCTACCCCAGCCAAAACAACAACAATGCCGAATGCCGCCTCGCGGCCGTAGCGCTAGGCGAGTTTGATGGCTGCAGAGGTTTACGGGGATCGTGTTTCAAAATTAACCGATTAAGATAGAGATTGGCTGTTAACCTTTTCTAAAAGTAGAAAAAAGGATCTAGTCGGCTATCTTTTTAGAATTTTAAAATAAAATTTCTAATTTCAGTAATAACTGTCTAAAATCATCTGTTTTTTAGTTTTGTAAATGCAGAGGTTTACGGGGATCGTGTTTTAAAAATAACCTCTTAAGATAGAGATTGGCTGTTAACTTTTTTTTAAAGTAGAAAATAGGATCTAGTCGGCTATCTTTTTAGAATTTTAAAATAAAATTTCTAATTCCAGCTATAACTGTCTAAAATCATCTGTTTTTTCTTGATTTTTAACTGAAGTTTTCTATTGGTTTTAATGAACTAACTACAAAAGTGTAACAGAGGGAAATTAGTACCGTTATTCTTCTTTAATATGACACCTTATTTATAGCTCTAGGCTTCATTTCGCAGAAGATAACACGATTCTAAAAAACCTTTGCATTTGGGTGCGCGCCAGGGTTAGACCGGAGCCCGGGACCACCCCGGTCTACCCCTGGCGCGCACAGAAATGCAAGGGTTTTTTAGAATCAAGTTATCTTATGCTAAATGAAGCCTAGAGCTATAAATAGGGTGTCATATTAAAGAAGAATAACCGTACCAATTTCCCTCTGTTACACTTTTGTAGTTTGTTCATTAAAACCAATAGAAAACTTAAGTTAAAAATCAAGAAAAAACAGATGATTTTAGACAGTTATAGCTGAAATTAGAAATTTTATTTAAAAATTCTAAAAAGATAGCCGACTAGATCCTTTTTTCTACTTTTAGAAAAAGTTAACAGCCAATCTCTACCTTAATCGGTTAATTCTGAAACACGATCCCCGTAAACCTCTGCATTTACAAAACTAAAAAACAGATGATTTTAGAAACTTATTACGGAAATTAGAAATCTTATTTAAAAATTCTAAAAAGATAGCCGACTAGATCCTTTTTTCTACTTTTAGAAAAAGTTAACAGCCAATCTCTATCTTAATCGGTTAATTCTGAAACACGATCCCCGTAAACCTCTGCAGCCATCAAACTCGCCTAGCGCTACGGCCGCAAGGCGGCATTCGGCATTGTTGTTGTTTTGGCTGGGGTAGACCGCAGCCTTAATCCTCCAGACAGGGCCATCTGTATGGCAGTGGGGGCTGGTGGGTAGGGACAGGGGGAGGGCTCTAATTACTTCATTACTTTTTATAAAAATAAATAAATAATAAAAGAAAATAATAACACTTATTAAGCACAAATTTAGTAAATTAGTTAAGCCATTACTTTTTAGCCAATGTTGACAGTTATGTGGGGCTACTAATTTACTAAATTTGGAAACAAGGCTTATACCTTTATTCATCTAGTGTTACATGGATTCTATATTGTACATTGCTCTATATTTTGATATTTTTTTATTTCGGACCAAATGCATAAAATAACGAGTAACCCCAAGATGTTAACGCTCAATGTGAAGGGTGCTGGTGCTAGCAAACTTTTAAGATCACAGACAAAGGTAAACAATATTGCCCTGGACAAATTATTGTGTTTTTAAGTCGTTGTGCAAGTACAAAGTAAATAATTTGTTAATATGACAAAGTGTCACAGTGATGTCATCAATATTAGCCATAATTTATATTGGTGTTCACTCAGCAGTAGATACAGCGCACAAGTAAAGCATCGCATGTCAGCGCACCAGGGAGGGTATGAGACTGTGAAGGGTGGTGTTTTGCAATTAATATGCAAGTGCACAATATGTATGAGAAAGTTAGATAGTTTGTTGACAGTTACGTTACAGTTCAGATAGTGAGCCAATTGATGTAGAGCATAAAAGGTCTTAGTACTGTGCACAATCTAGTTATGAGTTTGGCTGCACTGTCTGTGAGCACGGATTCAGAGTCTGCCCCCAAACCGCAGCGCACTTGCAAGTGCACGACCCAATGCTTTCGTAGGGGCATTCGTGCTTTGCTCCAATGAATGCTTTCGTGGGGTTACACAGTTTTGCAATTTTTCACTATTCAATTTAAAAATTACATGATTTTGTGTTACAAATCTTATATGAGTTGAAAAAAATACAAAATTTAGTATTTTCATTAAAAATTATTGAATGGTTGTTGAGAAAATTAAATAAGAAAATAATCTGATCCTATTTATTAATATTTGATCTGATGTGATACATCGATAAATTTTAATTCGTATAGGGTATAAAGTAAAAATAGTACAATAGAACTAGGAGTGCGCTCATTCTGCGCATATGGAGAAGAACGACAGTTTGAAAAGACCACTTTTCCAGTGGAAAAAGTTTGAAAAGACCACTTTTCAAAAGGCTGCACATCATTCCATTTCCATCTATACACATCTTGCAATGCCTTCTTTTTGCCAGAACCAATTTAGACAAATTTTTCAAGAACAATCATAAACATCAATATGACACCCGGAATTCCAAAACATTGCAGTACCCAATCCATAGAACTACTTTTTTAGAAAAATCTCCTTCATACTTGTGTTTAAAGATTTATAACAAATGCCCCAAGCGCATAAAAGAGGAACTTTCACCCAAAAAATTCAAGTAGTTGGTGGTTGATTACTTGATTGGTAACTGCTTCTACAGCCTTTCCGAGTACCTGGATCACGACATCCCAGTTTTTTAAGTTGTATTTTCTCTTTTTCATGAATACAAGCAGTTTGTTAGTATTTTATTTGGTATTTGTATTACTTTATTTAAGTGTTTGTCAGTATCTCCCAGATGGTGAATCACATATGTACATAGATTAGGAATAGAAATAAGGAATTGTTATTGACAAGTCTACAGCCCAGGCAAACACTGCATGTAAGGGCGTGATTAGACACTGTACATAAATAAATAAAATAATAAACGGACTTTAGAGGCAACAACCTCCTCCTATCTCTATTTACGTTGGGTTTAACCCTAGAGAGGTGAGAGCATGATTTTAATCATTATTATTAGTGTTTACCAATAGCATTTACTATATACACTAACATTAATAAACTTCTAGTGCTATAGTTGTGTTTGTAAGTGATTTATGGCAGTGTGATCTCTCCCGGAGAACATCAAGTACAAATTAAATATGATAATCAGTAATCTGTTCTACCATTTTTCTTAACCTTACACAAAAACATTTTACAATGGGTGATTTGATTTCATTATTATTTTGATGATGTGTTTTTGCAGGGCTGAAAAACCAGTTGAATAATAAGAGAGTTTTTGCACATACGGTAAATTAATACGGTAAACGCTTAACGCTATTTCTTTTATGGTTGCTTTACCAATTTACACTCCTTGAACTTGTTGAAAATAGGTCAATGGTAAAAACATTATACTTTATTTTTCTGTTTTCACCACCTTGCATAGTGAATTCTTCATAAATTTACTAATATAAAAATAGTGTTTAGCATTTACCATAAGATTTACCGTGTGTTGCAAAAACTCTATGATAACATCAACTGGAATGACTCAGAAACGGCAAACATAAACCTGTCCAAATTTGGGTCAGGACTGTACTGGATCAAACAAATGTACTAAATGAGAAGTAGGGTTGTCAATCCCGGGCCGAAATTCCGATCCCGGGATTTCGGGATTGGTTAACGTCAATCCCGGGATCCCGGGACCAATCCCGGGATTCGTATACAAGGCTATTTTGCTTTGTAATAGAATTTTTTACTCTAATTCACGATCAATTACAAAACAATTGCTTACATCTTAAGTATCTTGACAATCTGGAAGATTACTCTTTGCTTATTTATAGCATCTGGTAAAATCATTCCACAACTGACAGCTTTCGTATTTGGAAATAAATGGCAATAGCCTTCCAAATATTTGAAATATTTCAAATATTTAAATTCGTATATTTGATATATGAATATATGTAGTTTCAAATATTTAAATTCATTGCTGCCGTACCTACCACGCCTATGACTTTGAACCTACATTTATCGTTAGAAAGTCCTCTCGACTTCCTTTTGACTCCTTTTGACTATATTTCCTCAAACTAAAACTACAAATAAATCCACAGAAATGAGTTTGGGTTGTGACACTCCATTGAGACCATTGTTAATTTTATGACATAACCTTCTTAAAATACTACAATCAACTATTTAATTGAAATTAATTATATAATCTGAGCAAAAACGGCCATTTTATAGCAACATTAACGTAATCGTTCTTTAATATTACTGGTTTACATTAATTATAGTAGTATAATACTACTTCAAGAGTCAATGCGTTTTATCGAAATTTATTTGAGTATGTCACTAAAATAATAACTAAACACCATATTATTCCATTTTATAAAACATTAACGATAGTTTATTGTAGGGGTGTGCGAGTACTCGAGTGGTCGAATAGTTGTGGTCGAATACTAGCACTATTCGGCTCGGCTCGAGGTTATGCCAAACTATTCGAGTGGTCGAGCTGAAAATGATTACAGAAGCAACAATTCCAACAACAAAAAAGAGTTAAGAAGAAAACTCTGTACTAACAATTATTTGATTTATTAATTAATGGAAAAAGCAGAGAAACACGGCAATTTATAATTGATCTGTGTGATCGCAAACAGGGTTAGGGAGATAAGACGATGGCAGGTGCGGGGCGGGGTTTGTTTACGACGCAATAGGACCGCGGTAATGACCTTGACTGGTGGAGACAACACACGCACACACGCACACACTCTCACACACCCTCACCTGGCGAGAAATATGTTCTAAAAATAGAAACCATATACCAAGAAAGGTCCTATTAGTTTCCACTTCATTGTGTAATTATCGTTCTGATTCGTGTGCTGTTCAGTGACCCTTAGTAATTTTGGGTTATATTATGCAAAACAACACACTTCAAAATGCATTTGATTTGCATTTCAAGAAATGTTTGATAAAGTGACATTAAAATTTTATTTGACAAATTTATTAGACTAATTTAGTAATTAGCATAGGCCTACATTTGAAACAATTTATTGTTCTTAAATTTTTACCAGTTAGACAAAAAGATGAACAATAACTTGTTTTTGTTTGCGTGCTCTTATCTTGAATAAATTATCCCAAGCGACCCTCCCCCCTCACCCAGCGACGGACCCTCCCCCCCCCTTCACCTTACCCACCCATCCTTGGTTTTTTGTCCACGTTGGACCCTTTTATTGTTCCTTGTTCACTCAATTAGAAGATCTGTCAACTGTGGTTTTGGGTTATCCGGGATCCTTCAACCAGTCATTACCCCGGTTAATCGGGAGTTGACTGTGTTTCACTTTTTTCATTTAATGGCCAAAAAATGGCCTTTTGGGAAGATAAAAACTGGTATTTTTCCAAAAAAAATTACCATAATTTTTTTTTTTTTTTTGCTGTTTTGGCTCGGCTCGGCTCGAAACTCGAATATTTCATTACCAGCTCGGCTCGGCTCGGCTCGACCAGAAAAATCACTATTCGCACACCCCTAGTTTATTGACATCATATCATTAAATCTTTTCGTGAGAGCCTGATAGCAACTAAAAAAATTGTGACTTAGACCAAAATGAAATCATCAAAAATGGTGTTAGGCTACATCAACTTTGGGAAAGAAGAGCACCGGGAGTTTTGAACGATAAGAAACTATTCTTATCGCTATAGGAATAATTCAGGTATTGATGCTTATGCGGCCGATGCGAACGGTTTCAAACTTTTGGAATAAATTTTCATGTTGGGTTAACGAATCTTATCAAGTTTTAGTTGGAGTTACACACCGAACCACTTCAAAAACTATGAAAAAGATGATTTTGACAATCCCGAAAATCCCGGGATTGAAGATTGAAAATCCCGGGATTTTTAGGTATCCAAAAGTGCTCGGGATCCCGGGATTCGGGATCCCGGGATTGACATCCCTAATGAGAAGTCTATTCATGTTAGTGTATATTCAATGCCAATAGTAGTAGAAAAGGTTCATGATACACATACTGAGCAATAAATTGATGATGATAATGAGAATAGTTTATTCAAAAGTTTATTTGAATAAAATAAAGCTTTAAAATGTACAACAGAAATAAAGAAGTACAGTATTTGGTTCAATTAATTTGACTGAATAAAAAAAGTATTTTTCATTGTGCAATTTAACTGCAATGTTCATACTAAATTCGCTTTTGAACCTAATTAAATTTGTGAAATAGATAAGAGCTTATACCAGTGTTACATGTTTTATTTATAAAATATAAAATAAGTACGCTTATAAAAGAACAAAAATTAACAAACACAGTAAGCCTATAAAATTCCTGGGCATTTTTAAACAAAAAAATATCACATTCCAAATTTGATTCCTCCCAGAGGTTCTAATTCACACCACTAACAAATGTACCAAGTAGTGCTCCTAGATGTACCAATCTTAAATGGCATAGGACTATCATTCTGTTTCTATGCTTTAAGCATTGAGGCTTTTGGGTGGTTAAACTTGGCAGTAGGTATTCATGGGAATTGGGCCACATAAATCATTCTAGCAATAATTTGCCCCCTGTCTACTGGTTTTTACTTACAATAAAAATAGTTAAATAAAATTCATGAAAAATTATTGAATTACCTTTTGCCACACTAAAATTTTCATGCGTGTTACTTTATCTTTCATCGTCAATGATAGACATTGATAAAAGTGGTGGTGCACATTAGATGTAAAATAAATAACATTTTTCAGAGTGTCCAAAAACTCTCTGAAACCCTTGCAGATTTTTGTTCTTTGCAAACATTTTTATTTTGCAATATAACCGGTGCCTAGTTTATTGTCTGTAATCTTTGCTTAACCTATGAAATTTTTTAAACTACTTCATGTATTGAGTTGAAATATGGCATGACTATTATTTACGTGAAGACTGTTTTCAAAACTTATGTTTTGACATTTCAAACTTTTTCCGTTTCAAAATTAGGGCAATTTTTAATTTTTTAAAACAAAAATACCTCAAAAATGAAAAATATTATATAATGAAAAAGAAAAAACACAACCTTAAAGGGTAAACCTTAATAAACTTTAATTGCTCAGTCATGAATACCAAGTTTGAACCTATCCGAGCATATATAACTGATATATTGAGTTTTTTTCTAAACAAAAACACTCAAATTTGTATTGGTTTTCCAACAAAAAAAGTGTTTTTGTTTAGTAACATCTCAATATCTCATGCATTTATGGTCCGATTTGTTCACATTTGGTATTTATGATTAGCCTAGACAATTTAATTTTATACGTGTTTAATTATTTCACTCTTTTTAGATATATTTTTTAAATTTAAAAATGACGGTCATTGAAACTAAAATAAGTAGAAATTTCAAAATGCTAAAATAAATCAGTTTTGATGTATATAATAGTATCATGCCAAGTTTTTTATCATACTCAATACCTCAAGTTTTTTTTTTTTTTTTTTTTTTTTTTTAAGAACTAAGCAAAAATTACTGGACTAGACAGAAAACTTGACATCTTAGACCCATGGTTATATTATAAAATATGGTTATCTTTATTCATGGAACAAATATATAAAAGGGTTCCAGATAGTTCCGTGGCACCCTGTAAAAAATCGTTAGCAGTTTATACCTTGTATAACAATAAGTGTAAAATTGTAGAGCTATGAGACACATGACCAGATTTAAAAAAAAAAAAAAAAAAACTGTTTTTTTTTGTGAATACCTCACCTTATCTGACTAAGTTCACATGATAAAAATAGTATTTCTTTATCTTTATAACAACCGATTTCAGACTAAAAATGGATTGTTAAACTCCCAGTGTCACAATGGTAATTCTGTTTTTATTGCGTTTCATAAACCATAAAATATAACAAATTAAAATATGAATATCTTTTAGTGTTTTTGTTAGAAAACAAATAGTCATCTTTTCTTAAAAACTATATTTACAATTCTTAAAATTGCCTATACAACAAAATTGCATTATAATGCATTCTGCTAATCAGTAACGATTAACTTAAAGATCTCCCTAATTCTAAGATTGATTTACACTAAAAAACTAAACAAGTTTTCAAAATATAATTAAATACACACATAAATTTGTACTTTAAGAGTGTTATATAAAAACATAGCATGGTATAATACAGTTGCTTGAGAGAAGCCTGTCCTACATTTTAACAACCTTATAAAATTGTAAAATAATATTTAAATATAAATAATGTATATACAGTTTTAAAGACAATAATAATAATAAATACAATACGCGCGAATATTCACATTTGGACTATTAACACTTGTATACAGGATGGTTAACTTGCTCTGGGGAGAGAAGCTGTCAACAACGATGGCAGTTCAGTAATGGGCCTGCAACAGTCATGCAACATTACTTTGTCAAACATTTGCTTTAGACAAATATTGTTAAAGAAATTATTAGAGGTGTGCGGATATCCGAAAAGCATTTTAGTAACGTATTGGACATCCAAAGCCGGTCAGAAGATTTTATTAATATCCGTTAATTCAAGTCAGATATCAGATTTTATCGGATAGACTGTACATCTGGTGTTAAGACAAGATCAATGCACAAATATTGTGTTTTGCACGGTGGCGTTTCTGCATAAAATGGTGACAATGCGACATAATGTCTAAAACAAAAACTACAGGAATGAAGCAGATTAAATCAGATCATAAAGTAAACGGCAAAAAGTTACAACACCTAGACACCTAGGTTATGTATTTACAATGCATAACCACTCAACTGAGCAATTGACAAACTGTAAATTCTAAAACTTCTTGCTTGGAGTGTTAGCAGTAAAGGTATAAGTGTTTCAAGGCTCCACCCACTTGAATAGCTAATGTAGTGGTATTTGTTTCCTTAACAACTGACTTGGAGCACTATTAGTTGGGTGACTATCCATCATTTGTAGTTTCATGACTTAAGATAAGATTTAATCTTATGATGATTATGATCACGTTTCACAACGATCTTGTGAAATCATTGGGAGCATCGCAATCAGAACATACCGTTCTGTTCTAGTCTGTATTTATATTTGCTCTTTGATGTTGATATTACGTTATGTCTTTATACCTCTGATCGTATTTAAAACTGATTTTAACATTTTTATTGTCTCTTAAATATTGAAAACTCTTAAATAATGGACGGGGAAAAAATAAAAAGATTATTTGGAAGTCTTTAACAAAAAATGAAAATGACTGTGCAGAATGCTCAGTATGCGTGCTGAAGCAAAATTTTATATAATATCATGCTGGTTGCAAATAAATTTTTGTTAAAAGTCCTACTTTTTACATGGTACACTGGGATATTTGCCTGATTTGTTGTTTTGGCATATTGCAACTCTCTTTAGTCATAAGTTAGGCCTAATTCAAAATAATGTTCACAAGTTCATTTAGGCTTGAGCCCAATTAGGCTTATATTTATATTGATCATGAAATTATAAATTTACTTTGTTTTAAAGTTTAAAAATAGCATAGTTGAATTGTGTTGAATCAATTGATTTTTATATTCTATTCTTAACGTGTATTTAACCAAGGCTTAGGCCTAACTTTAAAATATGGCCTTCTTTGCCTACCTGCTTATCTTTCTGCTGTTGACTGCACAATAATCCGAATCTGAAAACTATCCGATCTGATCCTGTTACTATCCGATCTGAACCGATCCGAACTTTGACTTAACAAACTGAATCCGATCCGAAAAAATGTCAGTATCCCCACACCTCTAGAAATTATTTGAAAAGATCTTATTAATTTATTATGGTTTATAAAAAAAAAAAAATTATCCTTTACTCTGATAAACCATATATGGAAGAGGATAGCTTTTTAGAAAAAATAAAGTTAAAAAAAAACATAGTAGAAAAAATCCAAATGGAGGTCCTAAAAGACTACTCCAAATGAATTCCGCACAATTAAAAAAGAATGTTTTTAATCCACCACAATCGTTTGATAAATATTGTGTTTTACAATAAATCATAATACTAATAATATTAATAAACAAACTTATTCGAAAAATAGGCCTCTCCATTTTTTTCCTATACTTCACATAAGGAAAATAATAAGAATTTAATAGGCGCTATGAAAGGCTATCTCTACCAAAGTAAGGATTTGTTTCAAGTATTCCATTTACTTTGGCAAGTGGAGGTATGCACATATCAATGCTACATCACTGCGTAGTGCAATAGAAATATAAGGCAACAGAATAAAAGAAAGAGATCAAAAATATGTCAAATGTTAAATAGTCAGTGACTGAACAAGATGAAAGAAATTTGTTAAATAAGTAAATAATTGTAAGTTATTTCAATTGTAAATGGTAAGTTTGTGAGTGACTGACCAGGACTACTGGGGTCCTCACGTCTGCTGGAGCTGCTTGTCACTGTCTGTCAGATACTTGATGAGTTTCTCTGTGGCGATGATGCCTCTACTGCTGCCCGACCCGGCCTGTACACCAACAAAATACAATTTTACCATCTACTGACAAAGTTGTTCATTAAAAGTTTAAATAATTCCCCCCCTGAAGATGTGAAACATTTTTCGGTTCCGTGAACTATTGTGAGAGTGAAGAGACAGTGAATGTTTAAGTTAAGAGCCATCTTAACCTTAAGGTTAGTAGCGCAGTCATTTTTGTTAACCATGTGGCTTTTGGACAAAACATGGTATTTTATTCCCCCATTTCAAACGCCTTTTATCAAAAGATTTTCTGTAAACTTGGTAGTTTAGTTGAATAGTTATGTTAGGTCTTTCATACCTTAAAAGTTTGAAAATGTGAAAATATTATTTTTTTATGTAGAAAAGTAATGGAATTTTCCATACATTTAAGATTTTAATACAATTTATTTTTACTAATATATCAGGTTTGAGGGACCTAGATAATACCTTAAACTACAAGAAAACATTCTTTTAAACAATTATTTTCAAAAACATCGTCAGAAACATGGGAATGCGGAGGCATGTTTTTTATGTTTTTACAGGGGTGAAGATGACTTTGAAGATGAAATAATGCAAAAATAAATCCTCTTTCAAATAATGCAAAAAAAGAACCCTCTTTATATAGTAACCAAAATTAGCATAATAAGTTAAAGATTTATTTATACTGTATTTTATTTGTATTTTTTGCTTACTCTTCTTGATTGTGGAATATTAGTTGTCTGCTTTGCTTACAAAAAATCTAAATATATATAATCCGTGAAGCCGTTTTTGTAAACACTACTCCTCCCTTATTTCTGGACCAATTCCAACGTTTGAGGTAAAAGATTCGTCTTAGTTCATAGTTTTGCAATAAGGTTTTAGATTCTTGATATTTTTATTCTGTAGGGCACGGGAAGCCCTTAAAGTTCGTTTCTTTTCCTTAAGATTAACATGGGGAATAATTTGTATTGAATTTCAAAATGAAACAGCTGTTGATAGTATAACAAACACATGTTAAAAGCTAAATAGATCTTTGAATTTTTTATGCTAAGGGGCAAGGTTTTATTTCCAGGTACACGGGTATATGCAGCGCATTGCGCTGCACAGGTACCCCTAGTTACTTTGAAAATCACTAGTGGTGTCTAGTTTTAGAGTAGGATACCTAAAGCAGTGAACAAAATGACAAAATATCGTCTGAGATTGGTCTAAATAAGATTCGATATTACATTCTTTGGAATTATAAGGCATTTTGTCAGGGATTCCATATTTTTCATATAATCTATACTCCAAGAGTAATTTATTGACACCAAAATGAACATATTCAGTAGTGTTCTTTTTAAACACTTAAATGCACCCTTTTATTATTGGAAGAACAACTCGAAAACGAGAGGAATCCTCATACATGAATGTTGGTGCCTCAGTGTATTGATTTTAAACCTGATTTTAATGGCAAACAATTATGCTCAAAGGAAGTGTCAGATCTACTTCAAACTTTCACCGTAGATTTTTCGCATAATTTATAGATGTTAAAACAATGTTTGAGATAAACTTACCGCTGAGGTTAAAGTCATGAAGTTAAAAAACTTCTGTAGCACAGTTAACATGACACAGAAATTCCCCTCTGGAAGATTTTTACGTACAATTGTTTCATACTCCTGAAAAATGGAATAACAGTCATTGATTGAGTGGTAAGATTTTTAAGAATCTTATTATAATTAGAGGTGTGCGGATAGTGAAATTTGAATTCGGATCGGATTCGGATCGGATAGTCTAGTTTCGGATCGGATTCGGATCGGATAGTAGGGGGTTCGGATCGGATTTTATTCGGATTCGGATACTCGCGCGGACAGAGTGAACTGTTATATTACTCAGAATTAAAATACAAATTAATTAACAGTAAAATTTTAGCACTTTATTCCTAGGAATGCATGAAAAATGTTAATTTTATTTTTGTTTAAAATAGAAATGTAGGCATATATTGATTTTGTTGTTAAGTATTTGTTCAAAACTAGAATTATAATTTACATTTTGGACAAATACTTTACAATGATGAATAAAGAATTTTATTGTGTTTTTAATGTGCATGTTTGATGTTGTCCTTGAGTTATTATGTTAAGTATGATGCCATTTCATATTTGTATGATTTTGTGTATTATAGGCCCATTATAATATATTATAGCCTATATAATATAGTTTAATATATTCTACTAACTACAGTAGGTCTCATCCAAAATAAATTCACTACAAGGCTATCGGTATTAAACCAAGTTTCAACTTAAGGTAGGCTAGGCCTATTGTTTAGCTCTAAAGTTGGTCAATCAATAGGCTACATTTGTAACTATTTGTTTATGGTGAGAAAATCTTTTTCGATATTTATTTACAAATTTGCTTATAACCTAGATAAAATTTTCTCTCTCAGAATTAGGTCATTTTCAGGCTCATTTTTTGTTTGAATACATTGATGGTAATATTTTGAGTAATAACTTAGAGTTATGACCAAATAAGGTCTATTTCATTCATTAGGCTATATGCAAGTTAGGCTATATGCAAGTTTTGATATCTTTGAGTCACTGTGATGACATTACTGTTTAACAGTAAGTTTAGCCTAGGCCTACACCTTCATGTAGGCTACAGTCTTGTTTGATGTTTAAAAGTAGATTGCTAAGCTTACTTAGGTTCAATAATGCAGTAACATGTAATACTTTTAACAATTTACGTTTTAAACTTACATCCCAATTTGTTTTAGGCCTATTACAATGAGCTTAGTTAAAATAAAAACTTCCCTATCTCAAAGAATTTATGAAGTGAAAGCAAGTCACAAGGCTCAATTTCACTAATAATAAAACTACATTATTTTATTTTTCTACAAAGAACATTTTATTATGTCTTAGTTACCCTACCCTTAGGCCTACCTTTAGAACAAGCTTGCACAATAGGCATTCCGCCTGTTCCTTCTTGGCTCCATAACTGTGTAGTTAACAACTAAGAACTTAGCCTATCCGATTCTAGAAAATTAAGTTGATCACATTAAAAGTTCGTAACTTCAAATTCAAATTTTATCTCGTACGCTGTCGGCTGTAGCAGTATTCCCAGACTTCAAAACATCGTACCACACGATAATAAATTATTGCACGCAACAAAAATGTCGTCTCTATCAATGTAATTAGTGATTGGTGTCGGGAATTATTTGATTTCGTAATATTTTAGGCACGCAAAATCAATCATTTTCCAAAACTATCATTAATTATCTTGAAAAATTACGACAAATCTTTGGGAGGAAAATCAGTGTGACGTCGGAGAATGAGTACAATAACAAATTATTATCGTGTACTTGGAAACACTGTCGTCTACTGCGCAGGACAACAGACTCAAATAACCACAGACTAAAATCGTGACACTCGCTCAATTCTGGTGTTCCCCATACCAGTTAATTCCAAATCGGTGGCTGTGGAGTGCTAGCGAGGATTCACTAGCGCGCGTTGTGGTTGGAATCGGAACCTAACTCTACAGCCAATCACGACCACTGTTAGAATGGGTTGTTTACTCCATCCGCTTGAGTCGCTAATATATCAGATTTGTTTTGACAACCATTGCCTTGAGTGCGCTATATCTTGGGGACACCCTAATGCCTGGAGTGTCAATACTAGTGTTGACTGACTGTCTTCAATTTTCAAGTTTTCGAGAGAGATGATAATAATTTATTCATTGAGTCGTGTTTTAATCCAACATTGTATTCATACCTAGAACGAACGCGATCGTCAGTATGATTCCAAATGTAGTTTTTGGGGGTTTAAAGGTTTTTATGCTCATATACACTATCTATCCGAAAAAAATCGGATATTTTTCGGATCCTATCCGACGCCTGTTGTACATTCGGATCGGATCGGATATCCGAATCCGATCCGAATCCGATCCGGTTTTCCGGATATCCGCACACCTCTAATTATAATAAACATTCTTAAATGTTAAGTTTTCCACTGACATATTTTTATTAAAAGTTAAAAGTTTTTATCTAAGGATGAATTGTATCAAACTATCCATTTGACACATTCAGTGGCTATACATGTCCAATGACCCTGAACCAAAACAAAATGCTCGTTTGAGATATAAAATTCCGGATAAATGGCAGCAGCATTGAATTTAATTATACTAAATTTCAAACATTAGTGGACATAGCTCCAACAGCCATCATTGGGTGAAATTAAAATTTGTTGTATACAGTGTAGACGTCTGCGGGTAGTGATTTTTCAAGTCGGGTCGGTTTCGGGTCGGGTAGTAGATTAAGATCAATTTTCGGGTCGGGTAGTAGATTAACATCAATTTTCGGGTCGGGTCGGGTTTGAACATTATTAGTTAAAGAAAAATTCGGGTCGGGTTCGGGTTCGGGTGTGTGAGTTAAAAAATCTCGTGTCGGGTTCGGGTAGCCTATGTATGTTAAAAAAAAACTCGGGTCGGGCTCGGGTATTGTAAGTTGAATAAAACTTCGGGTCGGCTTCGCTATTATTTGTAAAAAAATGTCTAGGCCTAAGTTATTTCATTTTAAAATAATTGTTGATGTGACTACTAAGCTTAAGTATAGTATTAATAAATACAAGGCAAAAACCTTCCACCTACTAAGTTAGGCCTAGGCCTAACAAAAGTTAAAAAACTATTATGTATTTTATTCTAGTATAAAAAGTTAAAAAATTCTCCCGAGCCAATAACCTATCAAGCTAAGGGTTCCTTTAGTCCTAAGTTACTTTACCCAATGTTAACTTTTTCAAGAAACATGACAAATATACAAATTATATTGTACACTGTTGAAACTAAACAAAAACCACTTTTATAAATGTCAAAATACCCTAGATGCGAATTATCATACCGTAGCCTATTTTTCTGTAGGCCTAATAATACACAAAGTTATTTTATTATGAAAAGATTATGTGATTATACTCAAACTTGGCCTTTCAATCAATATTGCCATATCCTATTTTCAAAACAGACTTAAAATAATTGCATTTCATTTCTGTTGGATTACTTTCGGCAAATTTGTTACTTTTCTTGAGTGATTCCAAATAGCAGATGAATGCCCATCCACGACATTTTACACTTCCCAAATCTTTGGTTTCACTAGTAGGACTGTTAGTGGATACACTGACATTAGAATTCTCTCAATTCCGTGGATTTTTAATATTTATTTTTCATATCAGAAAAAAATTCAACATCACTTAAGTAGGCTAACACAAATGTGAATTGAATAAACAAGAACGAGAGGAAAACCATCTATCAAATCATCAATGCAGACGACGGATCGCGCCATACCATACAACAAACATGGAGTACCGTTACTATAAAACTACACAGAGAATGAAGAAATCTGTCTATGAAGTATCCAACCATTGACTATGGATATCTAACTGTTACATTATCAAAGAAATTGTTTTCATTAGTTATCAAGAAATCTTAAATGTTTTGACAATTTGCAAGATGGAATGAGAAATAATTCGGCAATAAAACCAATTATACCGAATAGTCATATAATGATTATATTTCGTAAAAATATATACACTGATGAATTTTGTATTGTAAAAATAATGTAAACACTAATCTGTAGAGATTATTTACTTTTGATTTTGCTCTTGCTATTTACTGGTTATCGTGTAAATATTACCATTGACTTTACAAACAAAGACTTTGTATGTAAAGTCAATGATAGTACCAATGCCACTGCTACCTTGATTTCGGTTTGTACAGTTGGTGACGGTATTGGCTACGCCACAGTCTATCTTTCTGGCCTAAGAAGAGTGTGAGTCAGTCACGACACTGAGCAGTTCCTTTAGGTTAGAGTGAGAAAAGTATGCTAGCGCTACTGGTGTCTAGGCTTGCAACAAATGATTTAATGCTGTTTAAACTATTTTTTGGGCATAAAATAATACTGTACTAAAGGAATACAAATGTTCCTACGTCAAATACGATCTTTCATGATCAAAATGTTATTTGTTTTAAATTGAACATGAAATATGGCGTACCAAATTATCAACAAAACAAAATTGCTTACGTTTCTAGGCACCAGAGACCGCTAGCTTCTTTCAGAAGCCACATTTTCATGTGCGAGTGTCGCGAATAGTAAGCTAAGGTATTTCCAGTTCATCCACATCCACCTCAGTATTCAGTAATGACTAGCAGTTATGACCACTAGTCTAAAATAGTGTGTGGAACGATGCCCATTTATTCCGTGAACATTGTAATTCACAAATTTTGGCTGTAAAATAGTTTTAAAAACCTGGGTTTGCTTTTAATGTCCTGTCGGGTACCTACAACCCGATTTAATTCGGGCATGAGGTACCCGCCCGACCCGGCTTAAAATAAAAGCCCGCCCGAATAAAGCCCGTGACGTGTCAAACCCGCCCGACCACTCGGGTTCACGCTAATACCCGGAGTTACCCGAATTTTCGGGTACCCGCAGACCTCTAATACAGTGTTACAACTTGATACAAGGGACAGTTTTACAAACACAGTTTACTGAGTAATTTTATAAACATACAGTCATTTTAGAGTGTAAACAAAGAAACAACGATTGATTCCCCCCTAAAGTAAAAGTCTGTTTTTTTATTTACACACAAGGATACCTGAGGTAGGAACAAAAAAAACAATTGCGACCGAAACCCACTTTAATGAAAACTATAAAGGTCGATACAACTGTTTGCTCTATTGGAATTTATCATGGTTAGCCAACCATAAGCAACGATGCAATGTAACTATGAGGTAAAGGCACAATACAAACAATTGGCAGAAGAAGTGAAAGAGGGTGTGGTTCCACACTCTCAGCACTGGACGTGTTGATTTTGTATTTATGTCAAAAAATGTATAGAATCACTATTTACAACAAAGATTCAATTCATAACAACCTTAATACAAAAAGTGGAATCTATGCAACATTTCTAAATACGAAAAAAGCCAATAATTTTTTACCTTGTTGCCCATGACAAGATACCCCAGCAGTAGGGCAATGTATGCAGCAATTAACGTATGTTCCATGTTGCGTCCAGCTTTCTGCAGTACTGGAAATGAAACAAGTGTTAGTTATTGGAAATTCTTTAATATTAGGAGCACTTAAAAACATACTTTGGAGAGAAACCAAGATTTTAAAACTAATACTTGTATTGTCAGGTCAAGGTAAATAATTGCATTGAGATGCTCTGAGATGGGTTGAATGCCAGTTTATGGTGTTCATTTTTTAAATGAATGCTCTTGATTTTTTTTAGAAATTAGTTTTCTTTTGAACACTTGGGGAATACCGTTTAGTTCTCAAATATTTCTCTTATAAAACGAGTTTTTCCTGGCCAAAGACCTGAATTACCGTACCAACTTTTTCCCAAATTAACAACTTTTGATTTCTTTAATTTTTCCAACCAGTAAATGCCCTATTGGATATGATCAAACTTTAATATAGTCGATCAACGATTACTGAAACACAAAAGAGATGAAATCGCTTTTAATGACCAAAATGTCATGTAAATTGAAAATAGAACAGTTAAAAACGGTCACAGATAGCGATCACCGGGGTATAAAAAGCTATGGGACAGGATGATGATGTGTTGGAGAGGATCTAATGTGGACAAATCAAAGAAAAAAGAGGCTGGCAGCCTTTAAATGAAGACTAGTTGAGTGTAGATGACTTACACATGGCGACAGTCTCCTCGACGAACTCTTCCTGTGAGGAAGCTTGAGGCTTCTCCTCCCCGTCCAATATGGCATCAGTCTTGCGCTCCTCTGTCCGAGCCAACTCCTCCTGTTGGTAGAACAGTTTGACGAGCGCGCTCACCCCCGACTCTGGCTGCGTGTCTGTGACCAACCACCATTAGTAGAGCTCACATTGAATACAGAGACAAACTGACTGATGGGACACAACTATTACTAAATGCGTAAGCAGTTTGATCTTGTCCAGAATACAAAACTGTATACAGGCAGAAACCCTTTAAGTTCTTTAAATCAAAATAATGTAAGTTTTAAAGTACTTTCTGGGAGTTAAAGCTTTAAAGAATTACTTTAAAAAATTAGGAAAGATTCCTTGAGTTAAGCCTGCTGAACCTAGTACAGATTTTCATGATAAAACTTTTGCGTCTTTTACTCTGAACACATATAGATGGAGATCAATAAGTTTTGACACATCAAATCCCTATTTTTATAGAATGACTTACAACTCATTTCTATTAATAAGTGACTTGGAAAAATAGCATTTTGTAAACTGTAGAGAGGGAGGGATCAAAAAGGTTTCAACTAATAAAGATCTGCAGCTTAACTTAAGAATTTAAAAAAATTGACCTCTTGTAATAGGAATCTTTAAAAGTACCGTAATTAAGGTCTTTTTGGAAAGGCCACAAATGTATTAGAAATTTTTCTCTAGAATACAATAAATTTGAGTTTTCTCAATTAAAGGAGTAAAAGAAGCTATTGAATAAATTTTAATACTCTTTATTATAATAAGCAATACACTATTGTTTTTTTATGAAACCAATAAATGATTCAAACACAATGTTACTAAGGCTACTTACTTTCAAATATTGAATCAGGGTCTGATGGCGCTTGAGCTTCTATCAATAATCTCCTGTTGGTATCACTGTTCTCCACAAAGTTTATCAGGAGAATCAAAGCCTGAAATCATTTTACAATGTCAATTTTACAGACTTAAACCAAAGAGTATAACAAAGCAAAGGTCACTTCTTATGGACAAAATGGCATAGAAAGTTTCAGTCAAAGTAGTAGGGCACTCCACCATGACAGCGAGAGCACGAAACAGCAACATCGCTCGCAAATACTATATCTCTTGCACAATTATGATAATCCAATTATCAAGGCAGCAACTAGTTTTGACTCTCAAATGTAGTCATAACTGGGCTTTTCACAATGATGCCATGGTTCTCTTCATACAAAAAACACCCAAAGTATAAAATTTCAATGAATGTAAAACGTTTCATACTGGATTTTTTGTGTTGATTTATTGAACTCGAGTGAATGCACCAATACCCGACTAGTTAAGACTTTTTTTACTTTGAAGATGTGCAGTAAATAATTCATGAATACATTAAAAACATATTCAATAGTTTTTTTTAGAAACTTTATTTAGTATATTACATTATTAATATTTTTATTTTTACCCAAAACATCTTAGAGAATTTTTTGGGACCTTAAAATACAGATGTGCAAAATCACCAATAACCAACCAGTTTTGCTAATTGTCAACCACTAGAAATATGTATTTTACTAAGTTAATATATTGACTTAAATCATTTTATAAGCATGTTCAACAGACTATGATTTAAATTATAGTTAAAGAAACAAAATATACAAAATTAGGTTAAAATTAAAAAGTTTTAATACTCAGATAGTATTTCAAACAAAACTTGTCCTTAACTTTAACTATAATAGATTGGTGTAGGCCTATAATCTAATGAAATGACTGTTTCATTAACATGTAACTTATGTTTACTTAAATTGATAACAATAAATGAAGTCTAATGGTTGCAGTTCAATAAAAAAAATTCTGAAGAAAGATATTGTTTAAGTTTTGATCAGATGCTGAACAATAACTGCCTGATAAGACCTCGGAGTGTCTTGGTGTATTTTGTTGTAAAAACGATAGACCACCAGTACCGAGATTTTGACATTGATTCTCGGTAGAGGTGTGCGGATAGTGAAATTTGACTTCGGATCGGATTCGGATCGGATATTATTCGGATTCGGATACTCGCACGGACAGAATGAACTTTAAAATACAAATTAATTAACAGTAAAATCTTAGCAATTTATTCCTAGGAATGCATGAAAAATGTATTTTTTTTTTTTAATATAGAAATGTAGGCATATATTGTTTTTTTTTTTTTTTGTATTTGTTCAAAACTAGAATTATAATTTACATTTTGGACAAATACTTTACAATGACATATAAAGAAATTTATTTTGTTTAGTGTGCATGTTTAATGTTGTCCTTGAGTTGTATATATTATGTTAAGTATGATACCTACCATTTCATATTTGTATGATTTTGTGTATTATAGGCCTATGATAATATATTATAGCCTATATAATATAGTTTCATATATTCTACTAACTACAGTAGGTCTCATCCAAAATAAATTCACTACAAGGCTATCAGTATCAAACCAAGTTTTAACTTAATTAAGGTAGGCCTATTATTAGCTCTAAAGTCAGTCAATCAACAGGCTACATTTGTAACTATTTGTTTTTGGTGAGAAATCTTTTTCGATATTTATTTACAAATTTGCTTAAATTATAACCTAGATAAATTTTTCTCTCTCAGAATTAGGTAATTTTCACACTCATTTTTTGTTTGAATACTACATTGATAGTAATATTTTGAGTAATAACTTAGGGGTATGACCAAAAAGGTCTATTTCATTCATTAGGCCTAGGCTATATTTTATGCAAGTTTTGATATCTTTGAGTCACTGTGATGACATTACTGTTTAACAGTGGCCTAGGCCTACACCTTCATGTAGGCTACAGTCTTGTTTGATGTTTAATTAAAAGTAGATTGCTAAGCTTACTTAGGTTCAATAATGCAGTAACATATAATACTTTTAACACTTTAGGTTTTATACATACATCCCAATTTGTTTTAGGCCTATTACAATGAGCTCAGTTAAAATAAAAACTTTCCTATCTCAAAGAATTTATGAAGTGGAATCAAGTCACAAGTCTCAATTTCAGTAATAATAAAACGACATTATTTTATTTTTCTATAAAGAACATTTTCTGATGTCTTAGTTACCCTACCCTTACCTTTAGAACCAGCTTGCACAATAGGCATTCCGACTGTTCTTGGTTTTTCTCAAAAGATTTCCCAATCAAACTCTTTTTCTTTCTTGGCTCCATAGCTGAGTAGTTAACAACTAGCCTATCCGATTTTAGAAAATTAAGTTGATCACATTAAAAGTTCGTAACTTCAATTCAAATTTTATCTCGTACGCTGTCGGCTGTAGCAGTATTCCCCGACTACAAAACATCGTACCACACGATAATAAATTATTGCACGCCACAAAAATGTCGTGTCTATCAATGTAATTAGTGATTGATGTCGGGAATGATTTGATTTTGTAACATTTTAGGCACGCAAAATCAATCATTTTCCAAAACTATCATTAATTATCTTGAAAAATTACGACAAATCTTTGGGAGGAAAATCAGTGTGACGTGTGAGAATGAGTACAATAACCAATTTATTATCGTGTACTTGGAAACACTGTCGTCTACTGCGCAGGACAACAGAATCAAATAATCACAGACTAAAATCGTGACACTCGGTCAATTCTGGTGTTCCCCCATACCAGTTAATTCCAAATCGGTGGCTAAGGAGTGCTAGCGACAGTTCACTAGCGCGCGTTGTGGTTGGAATCGGAACCTAACTCTACAGCCAATCACGACCACTGTTAGAATGGGTTGTTTTACTCCATCCGCTTGAGTCGCTAATATATCAGATTTGTTTTGACAACCATTGCCTTGAGTGCGCTATATCTTGGGGCCATCCTAATATCTTGAGTGTCAATACTAGTGTTGACTGACTCGAGAGAGATGATAATAATTGAGTCGTGTTTTAATCCAACATTGGATTCATACCTAGAACGAACGCGATCGTCAGTATCATTCCAAATGTAGTTTTTGAAGGGTTTAAAGGTTTTTTTGCTCATATAAACTATTTATCCGAAAAAATCGGATATTTTTCGGATAGTATCCGACGCCTGTTGTACAATCGGATCGGATCGGATATCCGAATCCAATCCGAATCCGATCCGGTTTTCCGGATATCCGCACACCTCTAATTCTCGGTACCAGTTCTTGCAAGAACCGTCTAAAATATAAAGAGGATAAATGCACCAGTTACCGACCACTCTGATTAAATTATGTTATATTCAGTAAAGTTATAAACATATCTGAATGATTATTAAGTACATATAGGTAATCAAAGAGTTTAAAACAGGCGAAAATTTAGTTTTACTCGATTAATATAATGTGCTAGTCAATTTTTATTTCTGGCTCTACTATCATTTGGTGATAGACTAGGCTCCCACAACTAGACGCTTGCAAGGGAGGCAAAATTTAGTACTTTTTACGAGAATCAAGAATCGATATTCTTATTTTAGAATCGGAATCAAAATAGAGAAATTCTGAAATCGGCCAATCACTAATGATTATAGTATATCATTAGTGACTTGGCAAGACTTACCAAGACAATCATGTCAAACTTCTGCTCTTCAGGCACATACTCTGGCGTTAGCAGCAGCACGTGAAGTGTCGCCTCCACGACCCCCTGGCGACCTCCCATCAACGAAGAACCGAACGCTGAAACCATCGACTTAATATGAGGCAGGAGGTTATGCAAATGTCATTAATTATGGAATGGAATCGAGACTTAAAAAGGGGTTGAATATTAGCACTAAGTTTATTCTTAGTTTAAGAATTAACACTGTTCTATACCTCTAAATCTGTTAGATAAAAAATAGATAGTAGAAGAATACACTTATTTATAAATAACAAAACGCTGAATGTAATTTAGTTAGCAGAAGTCCAAATATGCAATGTCTGGTTAATTTCAAAATTATAAAAGTAAAATATTTTTTACATCGATGTGGAATATTTTGAAATAAGAGTGTAGTAGACATTAAATTAATTAAGATACAGATAAATGAAGCCCACTTTTACTTGCTGTCAGTTTAAGAGTGCGTTCAAACCATTCGATTCCTCGCTATCTTCTCAGTCTCGCCGGGAGCCATCCCCCGCCAATCAGCAGTGCATTTCAATATCAGTGCCGTGTTTTAAAAGTCTTTGAGATAAGTAAGTGGTAAACGTAAAAAGGTTGTAATATCTTTGGAAATGAGATAAAACCAGAGTTAAAATCCAATTAAAAGGTTGGCTAGGAGATTCAAAAAGGCTGTGTTGTTTAAACAAGTTGAAGGTTAGGAAACAAGGAGTATAAAGCAGACGACCGTTGAAGATGGGAAAATAATTGTGAATTAAAGTGGTAGTTACGTGAACCATTTAATTGTTTAACAATTACTTTTACTTTTACATTTATATTCTATTCAGTAAGGCTCAATTTTTATGTGTTTCCCTTACCCTTCATATTATACGAGTTTTTCGCTGTCCAAGGTAGTCCAGGTCTCAATTAGCTCAAATAAACAGACTTGTTCCAGGAGTTATTGTGATTTTTCTGTTAAAATGGCCTCAATTTGCATTAACTTAATTATAATGCAAAATTAATGTTTTTTTGGAGAAAAATCACAATAACTCTGTTATTTGTTGTCAAATCCTTACAAACTTGGTCCCGTTAGTTAGATAATTTAATATGACAACTTTTTTGTACCTTGTAAATTTTTATGAAATTTACCGATTTTGAGATATTTGAGTTTGAAAATTTAAAATGGGCACCATTTTGAAAATATACAGTGGAAATAATTAATTTTTCCCAGAAAATTTACGTTTGTATGAAGATTCATACCAAATATGAACTGAATACAAAAATAAGTTACGGAAATAAAAATTAATTTGTGAATAAAACAAAATGGTGGCTAGCGGCTTAGGGCCATTCCATGTCAAATCAACAAGGCTCTCAACCCGACCCTCTGGGATTTTGATGAAATTTGGTGATCTGTTAGACCTAGCAATTGTGAGCATAAAACAATTTTTTGTAATTTTTTATCTCTTGTAGTTTTTTATTTATCAATTTTTCAAAATGGCCGAAAACGGCATTTTTTGACTTGCGGACAAACTTTCAAACTGCCATAACTTGAGTTCTACTGCACATAGAGAAGTCAGAGTGGGCTTATTTTGTAGCTAATCAAAAGAGCTTTAATTTGATATGCATGATGACCATATTTTAAAAACATAAAATTTTCAAAAAGTTTTTCAAAAAATTCAAAATGGCGGATTTGAAAAAACTGTACTTTTAAAAATCTGGAAAAAATATATATTTATCATCAGACTTTTATCTACACATGGTGCAAGTTTGATCATGGGATAGCAATGGGATCATATTTTAATTAATTTATCAAGTATGTAAGCGAGGCGTGATTTAGCTCTATACTGCAGTTGAATAGGAATCTATTAATCAGCTATTTGTTTGGCTTAACATTTTGTAGTACTATTAAAATTTTTTCTCACCTGTGGGTTTAATATTTTTATGAGAAAAAATATTTTTCCAAACCATTACACTTTGACCCACTGTACCCCAGTAAGGGTGCACTAGGCTGAGCAATGAAAAATAATTATAAATCATGTTTAAGACTTTTTATGACTTACCAGTATACACGAATTTACGTAATAAAAACATGTAAAATTAGTTGAATATACTACTGATGTTTTTTATTTCTATCAGTACCTTTAAACAATCGTAATAAATAACCCATAGACTGAGAGATACCTATTCAACTGCAGTATAGAGCTAAATCACGCCTCGCTTACATACTTGATAAATTAATTAAAATATGATCCCATTGCCATCCCATGATCAAACTTGCACCATGTGTAGATAAAAGTCTGATGATAAATATATATTTTTTCCAGATTTTTAAAAGTTCAGTTTTTTCAAATCCGCCATTTTGAATTTTTTGAAAAACTGTTTGAAAATTTTATGTTTTTAAAATATGGTCATCATGCATATCAAATTAAAGCCCTTTAGATTAGCTACAAAATAAGTCCACTCTGACTTCTCTATGTGCAATAGAACTCAAGTTATGGCAGTTTGAAAGTTTGTCCGCAAGTAAAAAAATGCCGTTTTCGGCCATTTTGAAAAATCGATTAATAAAAAACTATAAGAGATAAAAAATTACAAAAATTGTTTTATGCTTATAATTACTAGGACTAACAGCATACCAAATTTCATTAAAATGTGGGAGGGTCAGGTTGAAAATTCTGTTTTTCAGGTTGATTTGACATGGAATGGCCCCTTAGCGATGGATTTTAGACCCTTATTTGTATGATGTTTTTTCTTGTTTTGATGCAAGGAACAAATATACAAAAGGGTTCCAGAGAGTTCCGGCACACCCTGTATGAATCAACAAGATTCTTATCTGAAAAAAAAAATTGTTCAGTAAGTAGACTCACATTTGTTGTTGAAGTCGTGAGTGAGATTGATCAAGACCTTGAGAATGGCTATGAGACATTCCTTGATGACGTATCCGACCGACTCCTTATCAGTCATCGAGTAGACAGGGTACCTTGTCAGCTCGGAGTCACAGACTTTGAACAACCGCACCAACGTGTCAACAATAATTCCTTCCTTATACGTGAGCAGATACATGTTGTTCTCCTCATTTTGTAGTGTTACCTGAAAAATTCATACGACAGAGGTAAGATCTATTACTCAAAAGTTAAATGTAAAAAGTGGGAATTTCTCTTAAATACATATTAATGATTGTTTAAGATTGTATAAATTGGGTTAGAGCTTATTAGTTTAAGGCGACTTACAAAACCTTCCATTTTATTTTAATGATACAGTTTAAAGAGCAATAAAAAGGATAGTGTGACACATGTTAAAAATACCCCCGTATCAGCAGACCTGCGTACTCAGCAAATTTCCAAAGGAATCTGAGAGTTTGTATTTTCCCCATACACAACAAAGGAATGAGTATGTTGGTTTATTGCCAAGGGATGTTGTTAAAAAATGTTTGTTGCGAGGAAAAGTAATGGTTGGATAAGGTAAAAATCAGATTGTATCAATATTCACCACTTTTTAATATTCCCCATAAACCCAATGGGGTGAGTATTTAGGTTTTCCACGACATGGGTGTTGTAGGCAGTTAAACCTTACCTAGTGAATGTACCTACCAAATTTCACCAAGTTACCATATGTCAATAAATAAAGATACAGGGTTTTATTTTTCTTTTGTCCAGAATCTGTTAAGCTAAGTTAAAATTTCTAAATACTGAATTGTTTGTTTTTCAAGCTCTTTTAAATGGTTTTAGTAAAAGTTCTTGAATTTTGAAAATTGAGGTTCAAAAGTGCCAAAAACTTATTTTTGAACCCTTTGAAACCGCATAGAACCCCATTCCCATAACCCGACCAATGCTGGTTCACGAACTCATGAGAAAATAGACCTGGTATTACACCTTCATACCAAATTTCATCAAAATTGGGGATCCCCTTCAAAAGTTATCTTACCAAAGTTATATATATGAAATTGAACGAATGGTGTTTTTTGCTTATTGGGACCTCAAATGAAAAATTAAAGTGGTCCCGGGGGCTTAGGTCTTAACATGGCTACTACCGTAATAGCGTATCCCCTATAGGGAAATTCACTAAAAAATTGTGTGATGTAATTTTTTAAAAGGAATGGTTTTATTAATGAAAACATAACATAAATAAGTTAAATAAGAAAAAAACTTCATGGTTCTTATGAAAACCAACATGGCTGGGACTAAATGCAAAACTCAGGTCATTATTTAGAGCCAAAAGGCAGACACACAAGGAAGGCAGACATGGTAAGAGTGATCTATTGTTTATTATATAATTACCATTCAAAATATAGGCAAACTACCAATTATACAAAACAAAAAAAAAAAAAACCGTCTCAATTTATTTAATTGATTTGAAGAAAATGAATTAAATGTTTCATGAATGATGAAAAGCCAAAAAACATTTATTAGCTAATTTGTATACAGTGGCTATAGGGCTTCCACTGTAAAGTTACATTACACGTTCTCTTAAAATTTCAAGTGGTTTTGATCTTTCAAATGCCACTTATGCTTGTTTTTTTATCATCATTCCTTTCGATTAGTTACATGTCAAAGCCAAATCTATTTTCAAATCCTCTGAATAATTGGAAGAGACTCAAATTCAAGATTTGATTAGAAAAGATTTGACAATCGAATCGAGAATCTACCAAAATTCACGAGATTCAGCACTCAAACATCTTTGCATTAATACAATCAAGGCAGAACCCGAACCAGGAGTTAAAAACTATCCTTCAAGCTTAGAAAAAACACAAAAATCTACATATTAATAGACAAGCATGTTGCATTTCCTCCTTTTTTTCTCAGCTTGTGTACATAGCAGGAGAAATCCGCCCATACCATTAGAAAGGTATCATTTGAAAGGTAATGTAGGTGAGCAGAATCCCATTCTAATTCACATTGGACCCCAGGGCTAAGCCTTACAGGCTTTCAAAGTTCCAATGTTAATCTCATGGAGGAAGGAGAATTGACTAAATCATTAGACAGCTGTTGTAAAAACAACTGCTATAAAAACAGGAATAACAGATGTTTCAGTTATAAAATGTTTTTAAACTTCTTCGGTCCAGATCAACTGCAATTTTGGTCGATTTTCGGTCAGGAGGCGATCTCTAGTAAATAATTTTGCTGACCATTGTTTTTGTTGACTTATTGTAAAGCTTTTACAATATCAAAACTTTGTAAGTAACACTTTCCAGTAAAGTAATTCCAAGTCTACCAACATAAATTGTTACTAAAATTGTTTGTTTAACTGCACAGTGTTGTAGTGAGAAAATTTATTAAGTGTGCTTATTTTATTAATATTTTATTGTTGTCATTTGTTTTTATTATTACTAGAGATCGCCTAATGGCCAAAATTCGACCAAAACTTCATTTGATCTGGACCCAAGAAGTTAAAAATATTTTTTAATCATTCTGCATGAAATTAGCCGATTTTTAGTAGCTCTCTCAATAGTACCAAAAACATTTCTTTTTTGTCTTAGAACTGAAAAATCAGCTGCAATATTTTGTAGCTCCTAGGGTTGAAAAATCAGCAATTTACAAAATACATTATTATTCATTTATTAATTTTTAGATGCAGAATTTTGAAATTCAAACGCTATAAAGAGCATTGTTTGTAAATAACAGTAATGTAAACGCTGCAAACTACTTACTTTGTAAATATAACCTAGAAAATAGTGTATATTTTAACGATTAAAAGTCAAGTTCCGCTTTATGATAAAATCCGTTGTTTATTACTTGGAGCAAAAGTGTGTTTTTGCTGCTTAGTAATTTTTTACACTCACTACAGCAGTAATAATTATTGATCTCTCAAAACAAAAACCATGTTGGTTATTATTGATAATATTGTAATTTTCTAAGTACTCTGCTAATTGATTGTGGACTATTTTTTCATAAATTTTTTAAATCACAAAAAGCTTTGGGAAATAATTTTGACGGGTCATCCTTCTCTTTCTTTAAAGAATAAACAAAATCAGGAACATTCAGAATGACTGAAACTTTTTTACAAACTTGGGATTAGGATAGCTCTAGGCCAGGTTGAAGACATAGACAATAATAAAGGAGATTGCCACAAAAATTACCAATGAGAGAAGAAAGTAATTTGGTAGTGTCCTATGATACAAAAGTCTCATTTTAAGCTACTTCACTAAATACAGTTTAAAAAGCAATTTGTGTACTTAAATCTGATTTTTGCACCTATGGGCGGCTCACTTTCTTTCAATATGTTCTGTAGAAATCTTTCCCTTTCATTTCTTTGTCTGAAATGCTTCAAAAAACACAAAACTAACTCCCTCTAATCATCTCCAGGCATGCCAAAAATTGAAATTATGACCTCATACACCAAAGTCCGAGACTCACGTTCTCCATGACCCTTAAGCAGCGGTCGACCTTCCTCAATTTGTCTAGCATGGCGGGCGTCCACGTCGCGTGGTGGTCAATCGCGCGGCTGCAGTCGTTGACCGTCTGCACGATGTGCTCGAGGCCGCCGAGCTGCCGCAGTTCTTCCTTGAACCACTCTCCTGCGCGGCGCGACGTCAGACTGAGCAGAGCCTCCATCGCCAGCTGACCCACCTGATGGCAGGAAAATAGCAATCAGTCTGTGGTCTAGTGCAACTGCGAGGTTAAAAATCCACGGGTCCCTTAGAAAACCCACAAATGGCAAGCAATGTTTGCTCCTTATGCAGGGGTGTGTAAAATATGCTGAAAAATCAAATAAATGTAAGGGTATTAAGTTATTTTATGTTTTTATTTTTATTTTTTTTTTTTTAAGATGTAAAATAGGATCAAATTTAAGATACAAAAAGGCCTATTTAGTTTTACGTAGAAGTTGTCTTAGCATTGGTTTAAAAATTGGCCAAAGTAAAATTTTGTTTTAAAACATCTTAAATAACCATGCAAAGAACAAAAAATTAGTTGGTCAAAATTCATCAAAAAGAAAAACTACACAACTACAGCTTTAAATTCGGTTTATATTTGGACCCAGCCTACAATGCTAAACCTGAACTAAAAAAAAATAAATAAATAAATAAACATTTGGTTGCTAAAACGTTCAATCACGGGACCTGGGTGAACAACAACCAAACAACACTTCACATAACCTAACTTCTAACTTATTCGGAATTAAAGGAATAAAAGCTGAACTTTATATTAAAATTTACAGGATGAAATCATAAATCTCAGGGAGCAAGAAGAATTGATTAGTAAATCTTAAACCAAAGGAGCCAATCAACTCTTGATACATTTTTACATCCATTTTATTTCCAATCAGATCCCCATTGAAATCTCCAAATAAAAATACATCACACTTCTTGCGAGTTAAACCAAAGCATTCAAACTTTATATTTTCAACTATTAATATATAGTTTATTTTAGGGTCCAGTTATAAACGTACTTGGTTCGAGGGTTTATACGAAACATTTATACCGTATAAGAAACTGCATAATGTATGGTAATTATATTTTGCTTTTATTCCTGTGGCATTTTATTATGTTTTGATAGGGAACGGTCCAAACCCTTTGACCTTTTGTTAAACAGGATCACTAATTATTAGCCCAATAACAAATAAATAGCAACTGGCTCCAGTGTCAAATCTTTACAAACTTTTCTCATGATCAAAACCAGTAACCTTTAGATTCTAAAGTGAGCAACTATATCCACTCAGCTACACAGCCAGTTGTGCAAGAATATAAAGGCTTGGTTTCTTAGGTAAACTTCGGCCATGTATTTAGCAGTGTTAGTAAATGTTTTCAACAATCTGGTGTCAAGAACTGACCGTGATGTTGTCAAGGTTGAGGTGCTTGGCGTGACCGCGCGCCTGAATGTCGGCGCACAGCTCGCGCACCTTCTGACGCGTCTTGTGCAGCTGCACGTCGGACAGGCCGCAGTCGTCGAGCGCCGATGTGTGGCTGATGTCGCTCTCCAGCAGGTTGAGCATCAACTCCAGACAGTCACGGTCCAGGTCCATGTTGAGCTGGTCCTGGCTTAGCACGAACATCACCGTCGCCGTGCACATGCCCAGGCTCTACACCGACAATACATTATCATACTTTGCATATGATTCAATTGTTATGTTCAGCTGGGTTGGGTTTGGTTAGGTTAGAGGAGAATGCTATCAGTTTGTTTAAACATACAGTCATATACCATACCTACAAGTACATCTAACCCCATAAATTCAACTCTCTAAAATTTAACACCTAGTAAGGTGCCAACATGGCCTGAATGTGTGTCAAGTGACAAACTAATTGCTGTGCTTTTGTCTCACAATCATCAAAATTAGATGAAATTTACAATCTTCAGACGTTTTTTGCAATTATGGCCGCTTTTATGGGTCATAAATAGTATTTTTAGCTGACATTATTTATCAGTGCCACAGATATAATCTGCGCTCAGGTAAAACAATTACGTTCCTAACCATAGACTGGATAAGACAGACAACTGCTACCCTGTGTTGGCCTACAAGCTTTATAATAAATTGCAGAATGAAACAAGGGAGCTAGAAACCACATCCTTCAAGAACAGACGTAAAAAGTGGCTTAGGAAATGAACTGTAAATACTGTAAATATTAGTTTTAGTAACAAATGTACAAGATCCATCCAGACAGAATTGGTCTATGATCGTGTGGATATGAATGTATGTATGCATTAATGTATCATTACAATTTACAATCTATCTTTTCAACTTTTACCTCAACTTTTATACCTTTATATCTCTAACAGCCATTTTTGCAGTCAAATTACAATTGATTTTTTATATTACTCAGTTTAAATAAATAAACGACAGGAGTAAATTAACCCCGGGAAACTAAACTTTCACCATACTTGACGGTGATTTAGTCCGCAATGCGTAGAGTTAGTGGAATTTTACTGTATAGATACTAATACAAGAGTAAACTTCTTCAAAATAAAATTATCACAGTCCAAAGTACCACCAATAATTTGTTTAAATTTATTTTATTTAATAAATAAATTTAATACTGGTGATATGTTGGTACCTCAAGTAAATTCTCGGTACCACCAGCTGGTTCTTGGCAAAAGTACCGATACTGAGAACCGATGTCTAAATCTCCGTACCGGTACTTTGATCCCACGGTCTGTCATTTTTCAACTAGAGAGCAATATCCACAGTTATTGGAAAATAATACTGGTAATGTGATTGTAATTTGAGACCTGGTAGACTGATAAAAATAAGACAAAAACTCTCATCTTATAAGGAGATTATTGTATTGGTCAGCATGGGGCCTGAGGGTCAGACACAATAATTAGCTGATAGGATAAGAATATAGTTTAAAACCTAATCTCCTACATCCTGAATTAACTGTTGAACAAAAACAAATTATGGCTCATGATTTTCATCTAATTTTTACCAATTGATAGAAATATAATCAAAATTGTACGACTATTGGTAAAAAATATTGGTCATTATTTTGTTTCAAAATCAAAATTTTAAACCAAAAACTTGTTGTTTGATTACATCTTTAACATTATATTAATTGTTATACTACTAATTACTAACCATTATTTTACTGTATTAAGTATAGTTATTTGTTTTAACTATTTTTCTATCTGTATTACATTTGTTTTCATTACATTATACAATTTAAAATTTTAGGTAGGTCTAGGCACATAATATGAAAGCAGTATACAAAGCATAATACAAAGCAGTATCACAAAAACCTGCCATAAAAAATTAAAAATTAAACAATATATTTCTATAGAAAAATCTCTTATGGTAAATTTGTTATTTGATGTTTTTATCAAAATAGTGATCAATCAATAGTGATTCAATAGTGATTTTTTATTGAACTCCAACAATAGAATTAGACTTCATTTGTTATTAATTAAATTGAGTTATTGACATTGGTATCTTTAGTATTATGACTAAGCCGTTAAAAATAAATATCATCTAAACAAAATGTAATTTTCTTACAATTTGTACCCGTTCAAAATTAATTTTAAATAAGGAATCAAATATTTTTTAAGGAATAACATTAATTTAACAATATGTAACCAGTGTCCAAAGTAAAAAATATTTTATTGTTGTATCATTAATTTTAAATTTCTCCTTTCAATTTTGTTCTTAAGTTTTGATTATCCAACTGAAGAATGTTTTCTCATACACACCAAAACACTGTCCTTTCCTTATTTTTCACTCACACATTCTCATGGCTCTATATTTTTATATCCTAATTCTTTCACTTGCATGTGTTAATTTAATTACTAAATTCTCTCTACTTTTAAAACATCATCTCAATCTAAAAATATTTTTTGTATATTACCTATTAGATCAACCTCATTTAAAAAATGAATACTTGGTCTTGGTCCTTAAAACCGGTCCTTTAAAAGAACCAGTACCGGTACCAACTTTGAAATTGAACGGACATATCACTACTTAGTACCATATAACTTTAATCGAATGGCCAAAACTAGACAACTTGTAAGCATTAACCCACCCTCATATCGCAATAAAAGTAGCGTAGTAGGATGGAACCTGATCATATATATCCAAATATATCCAAAGTTATTCTTTTTTAGTAAAATTCAGATTAATGAAAAGTTATAAAAAAAGGTGTGAGAAGTTTTTTTCAATATAATGTGTTATATTGTTTTTTTCAATTGATCAAAATTAATTTAGCTATCCTAAACTGTCAATGAATCTTACCTGGTCTTTAGTTGCATCATGAAGGGCTCTAAAGAACTTGGCCACAGTTCCATGGGCCCTAACATGCATGCGGAATGCCGGCGCCATGCATTTAGAAGCTAAGGTAATTGCAGATAGGCACCTATTAAAACAAAACATACTACTAATTATCATCACTGAACACAAACAATAAAACCCTATAAGTATACAAATTTTTAAACACCCATTTTCAAGCAGCTTCTTAAAAAAAATCAAAAGAACTCACCAAGATTAGGTTAGACAAGACAATAGACAAAATTCTTTATTTACACAATCATTGAGAATGGTATTGGTGTCACAAATTATAATAGGGCTATTCAGAAAGAAAGGAATATTTTAGAATATAAAAAAAACCAAGTACAAGAACAAATTTTATTGTATACAGTTTAAAGAGCAACTAAAATACTTATATTGTAGAATAGTCCCAAATGAGATTAAGGCATTTGTTGTACCGGTGAACAAGCTTTGCAATTCCCTCTTCGTAGAAATCTGCCGCCTTTCAATAGGCTATTCAAAATCCGTAACAATTTTAAACAGCAAAGTCTGTGAAACTTGAGGGAAAGCGTCAACTTTAGTGACCAGTTCGTCAGTCACAATTCTCGGGTGTCCACTCTTCTCAGGGTGTCCAGCAGGTCATGAAAATAAAATTCAAGGACAATTCCAGGTTTTCCAGGCCTATTTTTATAAATTTCCAGGTAATCGACATAAAGTGAATATTTATATGCGTACCAATAAAAGAAAGTGTTAATATTTAAAAAAGATTTAATACGTATGATGAAACTATAAAATAAATATTAGCTGATAACTGGAAAAAACAAAATACTGGAAAAAAACAAAAACAAAAAATGGAAAAATACTTAATAAAAATGAGACACAGTAGGATTACAAGTTTTTTTTTTTTTTTTAATAACTTAAAATGTTTAATTCAGTAAATTAGAATGAATATGAATTTTACTGAAGTTAATAGATTATTCTTTTTTATATAAGTGGTAAACTTAAGTGAATGTTTTAACAATTTAATTTATACAGGTCTTTGGAAAAAAGGAATGTTAGGCTTCGTTATAAGTTATGAAAATTTAAGAAAGAAAACTAGATTAATGTATGCTAAGTAAAACACAAAACTCTTAATGTTGACAAAATGTTGTCATAAATCAGCAGAAGTTGCAAGAAGAGTCAAAATATAGGCTTAGGCCTACTAGGCAGCTAACAAAACAGTAGGTTCTTCAGATAGGACTGAAAATCGTTAATAGGCCTAGCCCAACAAGCAATGGGATCTAATTGCTGATAATACATTGTCTGTGAAAAAATTATGTAGGCTAAGTTATATAAAAAGTAAATGGACCTAGGTAAGTTAATGTAACTGATTCTTAAAATACTTGGCCTACATGATTCATTCCACTGCTTGGGCCTTTAACTAATCTCACAAGAATATAGTTAACTTCTAAATGTCCTAAATGTCTAAATATCTTTTTTTTCCCCTCTGTGGCTGAGTATGACGCTTGATCACGATGAAGATGCTCCCTGTGATTTTTGTAAAATTAATGTTACAAGTGATTGTGAAGGGCTTCTTTGTGATGGTTTCTGCAAAAAATGGTATCACGCAAGATGTGTAAACATAAATTCAGGTGATTACAATAGTATTACTAAATTATCCGATCATGTCAAGTGGTACTGCATGATATGCTCTACAAGGTTGGACAGGCTTACTTCTAGTCTTGCATGGGACATTGATGATTTGATTGACACTCGTAATATTCTTGATAACCTTGTAAAAGTTGTAAACGGTGTTGTCAACGATAATTTGGCACTTCATCAACGAGTGGATGATTTGTCAAGTGTTAAATCACAATTGAATATTAATCCGAACTCTAGAAATGACAGTGACGTGACTCCGGTGGTGCCTGACAATAGGAATGTTGGACCATCTGGAACGTCAGTTTTGATGTCCGAAACTTTGAAGCAGAATGGTAATGAAAGTGCCGACAACGACCAAATATCTGATGGTGACAACGATAAATTCTCTGTAAGTGGTGTTTTCGCTAATAACCTAGATTTTGATGTGAACAATTCTGCAACTGCAGATAACCTTAATTTAACTATTCTCCAACATTTTCCGGCCTTACCTCCCACGAAAGACGTTAAGAATTCGACTGTTGTTGATCAGTGGCATGTTCAAACTTCTAGGCGTAATAAGAGGAAGCCTACTCGTTTAATAATAGGTACAAAATCCAATGAAACCCTATCTGACTCTAAGTGCAAAATTAAAGCAGTGGGGAAAAGGGAATGGGTTTTTGTATCTCGAATTGCAACTGATGTGTCTAAGGAAAACATTGAGAACTATTTATTGGATAGTGGAATATCAGGTGAGTGCATCCAGCTAAAGTCTAGGTATGATACCTACAGATCTTTTAAAATCGGTGTCCAAGCTCCAGATACCCTTAAATTGTTGCAGGCGGACTTTTGGCCCTTAGGTACTTTGGTTAAGGAATTTGCTGACCGTAGGCCTACAGGAACAAGGCCTCAACCTAACTTTGTAAAGTCCCAAACTTTTTTAGGGAAAACCGGACCTCGAGTGAATGCGAGTTAGGCCCGGATCTTCCGCCTTTTTCTAATCTGTTGGTCAAAAAAACTTTAAACATTTGTGCGATCAATGTCCAGAGCATAAGAAATAAACTTCCTGAACTAGAAATCTTATGCGGTAGTAACAATATTGATATACTGTGTGTGTCAGAACATTGGTTGTTAGATTGCGAGACCAGTTGCTACTCTACAATAGCTGATTTAAACCTTGTATCAAGTTTTTGCCGTGCAACTCCTTGGGGGGGAAACTGCTATTTACCTCAAAAGTAGTTGGAATTTTAAGTCTTTAGACCTCAGTACTTACTGTGAAGAACTCCATGCTGAGTTTACAGGTATAATTATTTCTGATCTGAACATTATCATAATTACAATGTACCATTCTCCAAATGGCAGTTTGGAGAGATTTTTCCATTTATTAGAACTGTGTTTGGGGTACCTTGTCACCTTGGGTCTGGCTATTGTGATTGCTACGGACCATAATGTGAACCCGTTGACTCATCCCAAGGACGCTTGCGATTTCCGTAACCTACTACGTAGTTTCAACCTATTTTTCAGTGTTGAAGGAGCTACAAGAGGGGACTCTCCCCTTGACACTGTATTAACTAATTTAGATAGTTGAAATTACAGTGCTAGCATTAGTGAAGATCAAGTATCTGATCACAAACATGTTTTTTTTAGTCTTGGTCTTGACCATTTTGTTGACAGTAACTTGGACAATATCTTGTTACCTAAGCCCAGGCCAATTCTCTTTAGAATTTTTAATGAAAATAACTACCATCGGTTTTTGGAGCACCTATCCTACCAGGCTGTTTATTGGTTTGATGACATTCAGCAGCTACCTGCAAGTATATCCTTTAACAGCTTTTTTGATAAATATAAACAAACCTTTGACTATTTTTTTCCTCTTGTTGTGAAGACTCGGGAGAGTTAGGCCTGGGTGTGTAAGAAAGTCTGGCCCAAGGTTAAATGACTGGTATACACCTGAACTAACTCACCTGAAAAATGTTATTTTAGTTGTAAGTGACCTTGTTAAATGTAGGCCTCACTTACTCCCGGACCTACAAAGGCTGAGGCGAGTCTATAAAGCCAAAGTGAAGGAGGCCAAACTATCTGCTGTGGGCGCCTCCATATTAGCGTCCTCCAACCCCAGCAAGGCTGCGTGGGACCACATCAAAGACCGTAAGGGCCCTGTTACCTTGCCTGTTACAGATTTTTGCACTGCTGATGATTTCAATATGTATTTTATAGAATCTGCAAATGATCTGGTCCAAGGCTGTAATCCTGTACCATCTGTTCACAGTGACCTAATTCCTGACATTCTTGACTCTGTCCCTCTGGCTCAGTCTTCCTTCTCCTGGCGTCCTGTCAGCCCTGAGGATGTAATAAAGATTGTAAACAATTTTAAATCCTCTAAGAGTAGGGACTTTTATGATATCTATATATATAATACGTGATGCCCTTTTTTTGTTAACACTACTCCTCCGTTATTTCTGGACCAATTTTAAAGTTTGAGGTGTCAAAAGAATGGTCTCAGTTCGTAGTTTTGCAATAAGGTTTTAGATTTTTGATATTTTAATTCTGGAGCTCACGGGAAGGCCTCAAAGTTCATTTTTTGTCCATAAGATTAACATGGGGAACAATTTATATTGAATTTCTAAATAAAGCAGCTGTTGATTGTAAAACAGACAAACACATGTTAAAAGCTGAATATAAGGAATTGAACTACTGGTACTGAAATATCAACACAATTTCATACTTTAAACAAGAAGTGTCTTTTGTCGTATTTTAACTTTTAACCTTTTCTCAAAATTTAGCGGGTAGATTTTTCTTGACATTTTATCTACGTGTATTTGGGCACAAAATAAATTTAGTAACGTAACCCTAGAAAAATTCATGTAGGGCCTACAAAAACAAGTTTGGAAATTGAAATTTTTGATGTGGGTCTTATGGGTTGTTTGATTTGTATTTAAACAATAACGAAAGTTAACAAATATTAAAATAGAACACTAAATTTGTGTACATGGGTTTTCAAACTGCTGTAAACTATAAAGAAAATGGATAGTTGGTTAAGGTGTTATAACCTGTTTGTTTACTATTATAATATACACAAATTTAATGCAGAATGATACACATATTAAAACTCCTGTTTAAAAGAAACAACATTTAAACGTTTTTTACCTCCAGTGTAGAAAACAAGCTTATTACAAATATGGTTTGTATGAAGAGAAATTTCAACCAAAATAATTACCACATAAACCAAAATGGACCACACTAACAAAGATGTAGATTCTCCTTATTTTAATTCACACAAGACTTTTGGAATAAACATAATTTGGAAAAAAATACTCAAAAATTAATAGCCTTGACAGCAATAAAATTCTCGATTAGTATATTAAGAAATAACATATACAACAATTAGACTTTGAAATAATATCAAAATTTGTATTAGTATTCTTTGTTATTATAGAAAGTTACAATGTGTAATAAAATTATAATAAATAAATTATATTATATATTATATATTATATTTATCTACATTTTGCAATCCCATGAAAAATTAAGCTATAGGGGGTTCAGTTCTTTTTTAATAGTAATGTGGACTCATTCACTATGTCGCCGACTACCTCATAACAGCCGCAGTGAGTGCTGCATAACTCATACAGGACCGGGGAGTTGTAATGAAATGTCAATTTTTATTCTGTTGTCATTTAAGTTTTATGTTTGATGAACTATGTAGATCCAACATCTGTGAATTTATTCTAGATTTTATAGGAGTGTTTAGACAGAGGCTCTAAGACAAAACGGAAAAAGAACAACTAAGTAATCATAGCTAATTTGGAACTAAAAGAACAACCACCAAATCTCAACAATGCCACATTGGCAAGTTGCAGAATTAGTAATGAAGATCGATTGATGAATCAGCATTATGTTTTATCTGATTTTCACTATATTTTATTTTTTATTCAAAGTTACTCTGTCTATTACCACAGAGCAAGGTTTAATACTCTATAATAAATGCAGCGCATTGCGCTGCACGGGCCCCCTAGTGTCTATAGATATCTTGAAAAAGAGTATTCATGCGGTTGCTCCAACTATAGCCTGTATTGTAAATTCCTCGTTGAAGGAGGGCCATTTTCCTGATGTACTGAAAATAAGTAGAACTGTTCCCATTTTTAAGAAGGGAGAAAAGAACTCAGTTGAAAGTTATAGACCTATCTCCATCATTCCTGTTTTTGCAAAGGTCTATGAATCAATTATGTTGGAACAACTGTATGTTTATTTTGAGGAACATCACCTGCTTGCCCCTGCCCAATATGGCTTTCGTAAGGGTATGTCCACTGTGTTGGCTGTTGACTCTCTCTTGCAGACCATCCTGAAAGCTTTTGAAGATAAGAAATCCACCTGCGTTCTTTTGTGTGACCTTTCTCGGGCCTTTGATTGTGTGTCACACAATCTTTTATTGGCCAAGCTCGAGAGGTATGGGGTAAGAGGTGGTGCTCTCTCTGTACTTAAATCATATTTATCAGGACGATCACAAGTTGTTACATGGAACAGCACTAATTCTGCACCTTTGACTGTAAAGTATGGAGTCCCACAGGGCTCCATACTAGGCCCATTCCTCTTCATTGTATCCATAAATGATTTGTATTACAGAGTGATGGGTAATGTCCTCATCTATGCGGATGACACTACTCTGTTCTCGTGTCACTCAGACTTTGCTGTAGCGAAGACGGCTGTTCAGGAACTACTTGAAATAGCCTCTGCATGGTTCCGTAATAATAAGCTCGTAATGAATGAGGCCAAAACTCAATCCATTACTTTTAGCCTTTCTAGAGATATTGGTGAGATTGATCCTCCTGTCAAGCTGCTGGGCTTCACACTTGATCCTCAGCTTAATTGGAATAGTCACATTGACCTACTTTGTTGCAAATTAAGTAGAGTAATTTATTTGCTCCGTCGTCTAAAAGCTGACATGCCTCTCAAGTTTGTTCACATTGCTTTTTTTGCTTTTTTTCAATCGCACGTACAGTACGGCACTAAGCTTTGGGGGCACTCGCCTGCTGTTCGTAGGGTATTACTTTTGCAGAAAAAAGCTGTTAGGGTCTTGTGTGGAGCCTCGCAGCTGGAACATTGTAAACCTCTGATGATTCAGCATGGAATCATGTCTGTGTATAATGTATATATATTCCAATGTCTCTTGGCTGTCAAGGCTCAGGAAACAAACCTTCCTTTAAACAATGATATGCACGATGACGAAACAAGATTTAACCGCAATATCTTTAGGCATAGGGTAAGACTTGACAAAACATTTAATTGTTTCCCTGTTTCAGGAATTAGATTCTACAATGCTTTGCCTCAAAATGTCAGACAAAAATCTTACACAAGCTTTGCTAATACCCTGAAATCCTGGATGTTGACAAATCCTTTTTATGACACAAGAGAATTTTGGGATGCTGACCGGACTATGCTTGACTAACTAGGCTAGTGCTTATGCTGGTTTTGAGGTATGCGAGTGGCATGCTTTTGTTTTGGAGTGATTATTATTTTTTTTTTATTTTTTTTTTCCTTTTGTTTGTGCATGGTGTGCTGTTTTATAGACTATTCTGGACTTGAATGCTGCATTTTGCATGGACTTGCCTGGTTTGTGAGTCAAGAGGATGTGCTTTTATTGTTTGTTAGTTTTAAGTTAGTTTTAGTGACTTAGCCTATTGTAACCACTGAACGGCTGAATAAAATCTTGAATCTTGAATCTTGAATCCTATAACGAGGCAATCATTGCCTTAATGAGACTTGTGTAACAATAAATGATAGTTACTTGAGCCCGATGAGAGTTGTCAATTCCTACTTTAAACTTATAATTACATCATATGTTTACGTTTTCGTCTTGTAAACCATAGAAAGGAGCATTCCCGGTAACCAATAAATAGGACTAACTACATTTAGACAACTATTAGCGATGTTTTTTACGCTAATACCCAAAAAGGTAAAACTTTCAATTGAGTAGTATTATTTAAAACGAATAAATTTTGTATTGTATATAATTAAAAAGAGTAATAATTCACTTTTGCCTATGTAAACCCAGACGACAACGACGCCATTGATGTTTTCTACCCACAACACAACAGTCGAACAGTGGTACCACGATACCAGTCAGTGGTGATCATCAAATTGTCGTATTCGGCAGAGCTTCATACGGAATATTATTTATCGTAGGGTTCAATGGCGCTGTTACTGAGCTAATATAATTGGGATGTAACACTGTGTGTTACAAAAACATGTCTTCCGTCCTCATATTGTGGCGGGCATTGGTCAATAAACATAACCAACGCAATTTTGTGACGTTGGCAGTGACGACGTGAACATAACTTAGATGACTCTAATGCACGACGGCATTACGAACCTCGTAAATCGACGGCACGCAGTTACAGTGTTTTAGCTCAGTGAACCAGCGCAAGCATTCATCATGGTACTTTCGTGGTACAAGATTATCGTATACCTTGTTCACAGGTGACACCGGTGAGTGATTGTCGACGACGTCTTTTTTGCGGCTTCTCTTTATTGGTCTGTTTTGAAGAGACGTAATTATCTAGTTACAGATGACAGGTGATATTGATATCTCTGTTCCTATACCAAAGTAATATTTCGGTCTGATATTTCACAAAATAACAATCGGCGATTAAATTTATGGCCGACGTTGCCAATTTTTGCTTGATATATTTAAAATTTAAAAAATTCCCGGTCAGCTGTAAAATTCACGTACAATTCACAGATTTTTCCCCGGTCACTAAATTTCACGTACAATTCCAGGTTTTCCAGTCGGCTGGACACCCTGTCTTCTGCTCATCATGAACATTGGTTCGGCCATTTCTAAACTGAATACACCACTTGCGCACGGAACTTTCATTCATAACATTTTTCCCATACACCTCGCACACTTGTCGATAAATCGGTTTAAAGTTTTTTGCCAACAAAAACCGTATTATCAATCGCACTTCGGAACTGGCATAATTTTGTGTAGGAGCAGCCATTTTGAATTTAAATATAAAGAAAACGGGCGGAGCTACGGTGCTCCTAGTTCCACGGTGGATAGCCACTGAGGCCCCAAGCACTCTCATACCCAAATATAGGCTATATGCGCGCGCCTAGCGGCGTAAGACGGAAACGTTTCTTACTTTCTGAGTAGCCTCTGTAACATAATGTAAGAAAAACCCAATAAAATAGTTTTACAACTTAAGATCAGTGTAAGGAGTCATTAATTGAGTATTGAATTTTTTTTCAATACTTAATAGAGTTTCAATCGCACCCATTACTTGTAAGATTTTTAAATTCATTTTGAAACCTACGATTTTGTTTAACTAAATGATTTGTCATTTGTGCCAACCAGATTTTAAAATGTAAACAGTTTTTATTTGTTTATTTATTTTGCACGAGATTGTTAGTAGCCTATAACAGTTGAGGTATAAAATTTAATGGAAGAACACTAATGTGAAGAACATCTTCTTATTCTTCACACTACATCTATTTCAGCTGTTTTCTACCCTCACTTTTACCAATAAAAACCATGCTTTGGGGATCCAGGCCCTAGGGCTTACATTAAAACATTCACAACAAATGGCATCACAAAAACATATGACAGTATTTAATATGTTAGCATAATGGAACTACTGTGGTTGCACAACTGCCAGGAGTCAAAACGTGTATATAGATTATGATGATTACTCGCTGGGCACAATATTCTTATGTCCAAGTCTTGTAGAAATAAATCTGTTAAGAATTATTATAAAAAACCATTTCTTAAAAAAAAGTCAGAATAACATAAACCGGAAACAGGTAGCTATGAAGTTGAACACAATGTATCCAGTTAGGTTAGTTACGCTGTAAGTCGGGAGTTATTGACGATGGTGATTCCTGTATATAGTATTTAGTATAGTGTGAATAGTATTTATTTATTTATAGTATAGTATTTAGTTATATAGTGTAGTGTGATGAAAAACATCGTTTGTAACTTGGCCAAAAATGTTTCGCCTACTCTCAATCGTCTTAGGTTCTAAACTTAATCTTGAACTTGAAACACAAACATGAAGCTGGAAAAACGCCATTTTCAGCCCTTTTTACAAAATATACTATTTTATTGCAGCGGTCCAGAGTCATTACACAATATTCCTTCTCGCTCTTAATTTAAATATAGCTTTAAAAGATTTAAGATAACGACCTTTATAGCATGGGCAGCTTTAGGTCTTTAATATCTGGGAGCACGAGCTCCTGGAAAAGTATGAGATAAATGAATACCAAATTTCAGACACTAAAATACAATTTAAATGGTTTGTTTTTAGGCCTGAAAAGAAAGCCTATTTCTTTCATCAAACAATAACCTTTTCATATGTTATGCTACAGCTCATCACAATTGTTAAAAACATAATTTCAAAAATTTGCAAGGGTGGGGGGGGGTGCAAACCCCTGTAATTCTGCCTATGTTTTATTATACAGTTACAACAGTAACTAACAATAGAGAGACCTAGTACACAAAATGATATAAAAAACAGAGAAGTCAGAGGAAAAACAATTTACCTTAACATCGACTGACACTGGAAACAGATGGTAAGGAATTGGAAGAAGACCAGGACAGGACAGGGATGGTGGATCACAACTCACCGGGACAGGGCAGGGATGGTGGATCACAACTCACAGATAGTGAGGAATTGGAAGAAGATCGGGACAGGGCAGGGATGGTAGATCTGAACTCACCAGGACAGGGCAGGGATGGTGGATCACAACTCACCGGGACAGGGTAGGGATGGTGGATCACAACTCATCAGGATAGGGCAGGGATAGTGGATCACAACTCATCAGGACAGGGCAGGGATGGTGGATCACAACTCACAGCGGGTGAGAAATTGGAAGAAGGCCAGGACAGGGCAGGGATGGTGGAACACAACTCACCGTGTTGCAATGGGATTATTATCCTGTAAGGCATCTAAAATATATTCTACATCGTCATTAAACTCCTGGAATTCGCCAGACTCTTGAATTTGGTAAGCTTTTTTCACATTTCTCACAACTGTGTAAAACTGTAAACAGAAAGCCAAACAACTAATCAAATTTTGTTAACCAGAACATATGTCACTTGTTACTTTTTTTATCATCGGAAAGAGGATGTTGGCATAAAATACTTAGATAGTAACATTGTTTTAACCGTTTCCAAACCAAAGTTTAAAAAAAACCCAGACTTGAAAGTCACAAGAACCAAATAGACCTAATGACACTCTTAAAAATTGAAAAACACGAAATTTTGCAATAAATAACGAGGAAAACTCATATTATTATCTTTTAGAACATTGAATAAATAGGCCCCTATGTTGAGGTACATTACTCCCATTTAGTGAATGGTAAAAAGATCCTTACAGTAGGTCAAATGATTTTTAATTTCCATTTAATCTTTATAAAACACAATGTCAACAAATGACTTTTCATCTTAGAAAGAAAATCTATTTGAAAATAATTTCATTATCAAAATGTTATGAAGATCTTTTTTCTAAAATCAAAATTCTTTAATTTAAAATTCAAGGCTTTTATACAATGGAAACTCTCACACAACATTTAAGATTTATTTTTTATTTATGTTAATCATAAACTTGGAGAATACAGTAATAGAATTGAATCTAATTAATAGCAACAGAACAGAAAACAAAGGCTTACCTCCTTAACTTTCTTGGTGCATTTTATACTTGTGATTGCTTCTGCATCCATGCTGTCAGCATCTGGCTCTGGATACAAGGTGACTCTGGTAAGAGCTTCAGATTCTTCAAACTCCTCCTCTAATGTTTGCACATGCACCTTTTCTTCAGGCCTAGTTTGAGTGGGGGTGGCAGATCCAGGGGGTCCGTCACTTCCACTCCACTTGTGCTTGTATAGGCCAAACCGCTTTTTCCTGCCAGGATTGTTTGCATCATTTCCTTGTTGACGAGATTTAAAGATACTTCTTTTCTTTGGTGTTTTTGCCGTCACTGGAATTTCATTGTAGTTTTGAGTTTCAGCGGTTGCTTCACTTTCATTCTGTGTGTTCAACTGTTCACTACCTTCACTGTCGGAAAGCCAATCGTTTTCCACACTCTCTATCTGGCTGGGATGATAAGCTTCATCCTTCTCTTCACCCTGGGGCAGTGTTTGTTCATCACTGTCATCCCCACCCAGAACCGCTAGAAGTTTCTCCCTCTCAATATCTACAGCTGACTTCTTGGTTCTCACATCTAATATTTGCTTTTCAGCTGCATTAAAGTCCATGTATGTGCTTGCTAACAGATTTTCTGCTTCCTTGAGTTTAACTGAATCCTCTACTTGTTTTGAAATATCTTCTACGGTTTCCGCTTCCTGGACTTCCTTGGCGGAGTAGACCGGTTCAGTCTCCATGGGTTCCGGTTTTACTTCTTTTGGGGGTTCAGGAACTATTTCAGATATTTGGGATAAAGGGGGTGGCTCAGAAACTGTTGATCTTAAGGATCTTTCTTCTGAACTTATTGATCTTGATGTTCTTTCATCAGATCTTGATAATCTTTCAGATCGAGATCTTGAAGTAGTTGTTGTTGGGGCTGATAGAGGTTCATAATCAAAGTCAGTCTCAGGATCAGTCTCAGTGTATGACACCCCTTTATGTCTTTCACGCAACCTCTTCGGTGAAACATTACCGGCTGTTTCAGTACTGTGCCCTCTCCTGCGTGACTTTCTCTCAGGAGTTGTGGAGCTTTTCTTTTTTTCCTTTTCTTTTTCTTTCTCCTTGATTTCTTCAACAATTGGAGTGGAGGTTGGAGATGCTCCATCTTCACCTGGAGTTACTAGCTGAGCAGTTCCTTTGAAAATCCTCAAAACAATAGGAGGATTGGAAGAATGCGCGGGTGATTTGGGAGATTTTGAGGAAGTGGATGTAGGTGGGGAGACAGCGGGCGGAGACACTGTTTTAGGAATGGATGAAGTTGATGAGAGGTTCATAGCCTCAGTTTGTTCCTCTTCAAATTCTATAGCAGGAGATGAGATGGGTGGAAAGGCTTTCTTAGAAGCTGCTGTGACAGGTAACCTGTAACGGGAAAGTAATACTGTAAAAGTTGCTCTAAAAACAAATGGTGTGTAAGCAAGGCCACTCGTGTTTAAATGGCTTTCGGTCAATATTTGTTGAACGCAATATTTTAAAATATCTATTTTGGTACATTTGTAATTAAATCGTAAAATAATTAAATTTGTTTTTGTTCCTTTTTTTTTGTTAAATATATATATAAATTTTACATTTTACTGGTTTTGTATCTTACTGTTACAGTACACTCTCGTTCATCGGAAGTAATGTGGCGGACGGCCGGTTCGGATGTCAAAAAATTCCGATGAAGCGGAGTCCGTCGTGAGTCATCATTTTCGCCCGTACGGTGACCTATCGTGAATGTATTCACTCTTGTTTTTAAGATATCACAAAAGGTTTTTACGAAAATAAGGCACTCAAACTTTGAACATACTGTAGTAACAATGAACCTATAGGAATAAAAACAACACAGGAAATAAAGATCCAAAATCTTTTATTCTCATATTCCAGCAGTCAACTGACTTCCACGTAACACAGGTCGCGACGCGAGACAGACTGAATGACAGTTTGGGAAGCTGTCGAAGCGGATGTATTGTTCACTTCCTGCCCCCTTCCTCTTTCTATTTTTGTGCGAATACTCCACGGCCTCGTAAATCACATTGATGGGTACAGATTATGGAAAACGCCTGATGACTTTTGATGCAAAATGTGATACTTCACTGTTGTGCGGATAGAAGGAATGGAAATTGAAGGCGCCAAAACAGAAAAATGATTTATTTCGTAAGAAAAAAAAATTAATAATGTATAGATTTTCAGTTTCGATGAAGCGGAGTTCCGATGTCGCCGAGTCCGATGAACGAGAGTGTACTGTAACACATTTACAACCCATAGAAGAATTGTACTACCAAAAGTAATATGATAAATCTAGTTTTGTAAATAAAGCTACATATATAAGGATTTTCCCAAACCATACTGGAGGCTGAATGGTGTTTTCCTTTTCAAATTTAAGATTAACAACAACAATCCTTAAGACCAATTCAATTTTTCCCGTCCATTTGTTATTTCCCCAATATCAGATTCACTATCAGAATACCCGAAATTTTGCCTCAAAAAGAACTTTGTAAAACGAACCTAGCCTCAGTAGCACGAAGTATCTCATTATGCAATCGTTAACATGAATAACCTTTGTTATGCATATTTCCCACACTTTGGACGGATATCTAGATGTAAACAATGTCTTTATGCTACGTTCTTTGAAACGCCTTACCTTCACTTCCTTCCAAATAGGGGTGTGCGAATAGTGAATTTTCTGGTCGAGCCGAGCCGAGCCGAGCTGGTAATAAAATATTCGAGTTTCGAGCCGAGCCGAGCCGAGCCCAGGCAGCAAAAAAAAAAAAAAAAAAAAAAAAAAGATTTTTTTTTTGTAAAAATACCATCTTTTATCTTCCCAAAAGGCCATTTTTGGCCATTAAATTAAAAAAGTAAAACGCAGTCAACTCCCGATTAACCGGGGTAATGACTGGTTGAAGGATCCCGGATAACCCAAAACCACGGTTAACAGATCTTCTAATTGAGTGAACAAGGAATAATAAAAGGGTCCAACGTGGACAAAAAACCAAGGCCAGGTGTTCTATTGTTTGGCATCTGTCAGCTGGGATGGGTGGGTAAGGTGAAGGGGGGAGAGGGTCCGGCGCTGGGTGAGGGGGAGGGTCGCTTGGGATAATTTATTCAAGAGCACGCAAACAAAAACAAGTTATTGTTCATCTTTTTGTCTAAGTGGTAAAAATTTAAGAACAATAAATTGTTTTAAATGTTTAGTTACCAAATTAGTCTAATAAATTTGTCAAATAAAATGTTAATGTAACTTTATTAAAACATTTCTTAAAATGCAAATCAAATGCATTTTGAAATGTGTTGTTTTGCATAATATAACCCAAAATTACTAAGGGTCACTGAACAGCTCATGAATCAAAACGATAATTACACAATGAAGTGGAAACTAATAGGACCTTTCTTTGGGCGAGGGTGTGTGAGTGTGTGTGTGTGGGTGCATGTAAGAGTGCGTGCGTGTGTGCGTGTGTTGACTCCACCAGTCAAGGTCATTAGCGTGGTCCTATTGCGTCGTCGTAAACAAACCCCGCCCCGCACCTGCCATCGTCTTGCCTCCCTAACCCTGTTTGTGATCACACAGCTCAATTATAAATTGCCTTGTTTCTCTGCTTTTTTCCATTAATTAATAAATCAAATAATTCTTAGTACAGAGTTTTCTTCTTAACTCTTTTTCTTTTGTGGAATTGTTGCTTCTGTAATTATTTTCAGCTCGACCACTCGAATAGTTTGGCATAACCTCGAGCCGAGCCGAATAGTGCTAGTATTCGACCACAACTATTCGACCACTCGAGTACTCGCACACCCCTACTTCCAAAGACACACTTTTTATCAATCAGGGGCATGTCTGCTGTCAAACTAACGTTATTGATTTCATTTACGTCGCATCTGTCAAAGTTTTTATGCAACAGTTTTAAGTACCGATACTGTATTAAATTTACATATCATCGGTGTAGAACTGGCAGTGAATGGGGATTAAATATATTTTCATAACAGTAAAAAAATAAGTTTTATATGAGTGTTTTATTTATTGAGGTTGATTACATCAATTTTCTATAACTATTGATTGTGAGTTTTTATAGTGATTGCCTTTGAATCGAAAGGTTGCTGGTTTGATCCTGAGAAAAGTTAACAGCTTTTTAAAAGTTTGATTCCGAACCCAGTTGCCATTTGTAATTGGGGTAATTAATTATGCTTTCTAACTGGTTGATGTTAGAGAGTAACAAGACTGGCGTTTGGACCGTTCCCCTACAAAACGTTAAAAAAATGCTACTGGCATAGATAGACACAAAAAAATGCACTTACGATAGAAAAAGTTAAAAAAAATAAATGTCACCTCGATAACACAAATTTAAAAATTTAAAATGACCTTGATAGAACGTCACTCAATTAGACAAGCACCTTGATAAGATGTCAGTTTTGTATGACCCCCTTTTTTTTTTTTTTTTTTTTTTTTTTTTGAGGTTCTACTGTATTAAAAGGGCCTATTGCTGGGTTAGCTGGCATTAAAATACAACTCAAAAAGCTGTGTACAAAGCTTGTGCATCAGTATTCCGACAACAAGTGCCAATGTTTTCCCCTAGATTCCTGAACACTTCATGAAACCCAAAAGCACAACTTTAAAATAGGTCTGACCTGCATGACAGAAAACTTCAAAATATATCAACCAAATTCAGAGGGCAATAGGCCTATAATAACCAACATTTACCTGGAAGGCGAGGATTTTGAATATTTCCTTGCTGGAGGGGTGACTGAGGCAGGAGCAGCTGGGGTCTCGGTTGCATTTCTACTTTTGAAAAACTTCTTGGGCTTCGGTGGGGCACATGTTGGAGTAGGTGGAGGAGAATGTACAAAAATGAATGGATCCCTGCGAGCCACTTTAACATCTCCACGAGATCTTTTACCAGAAAATTTATCTTCAAAGCGACCTACAAAGATCATGATTAATTAATAAATTATTCAATTTAATGGATTACTACTTTATTAAAAAGTAACAAATGAACATTTCATGAAAAAATTCTAAATTTTAATAAAAATTGGCCTATTAAGGTCAAAAACATGATAAAAGTCAATATGATATGTACTTCAGAGGTAGGCCTTTTTAAAATTGCTTATGTTTATTTAGAAAATATTGTAATTACTAGGCCTATTCAGATTAGAGGCAAACATAAATTAGGCTATTATCGTAATAGATGCAGCTTCAAACTTTTTGTTTACCGTACTTGCAGGCCTATTAGGCTAAATAGAACAATAAAATTATGGGTATTATCATTAGAGGCGAGGCGTGAGATTTTTCCTCGGTAATCGCATGCTTATTTTTAGAAACCCAATTTTTGTTTAATAGGGGCTGAGAGTAAATTTACAATGAAGTTAAACCCCAGAAAATTATTTATAAATAGACTATAATTTATTCACAACGAGTATATCAAATCATGTAATGCGACTAAAATCATCTTCTAATGTTATTATTCACGTGATACCATTGTAAGGTTAACGATAAGACTGCGCATCGTCTGCTGAACGACTGTCGTATTCCGGAATGCCGAAACTTCACGGATGCTGCCGAGAAGTCACGAGAGCTGCCGAATATTGCCGGACTCGATCTAGCGTGGTTGAGCGGGAGCCTAAACGCGCTGTGATTGGTTGCAGGTTTGGGAGGAGGGAGGGGAGGGAACTCTCTTTGATGGGCGCGGGGGGGGTGGACGAGATACGCAGGATGTTAGCGCTTCCGCGCGAGCGCTAGTCGTTGGCGCTTGATTGTGAACTGCGAGTTTGAAGCGGATTTGAACGTTACCACAATGACGTTGACGAAATTTTCATTAATCGTTCATGCAAACAAGGAATAAATTGTATGTTTATCATTGTTATTTACTGATACATTAAATTTATTAATTTGTCCTGGTCATCGCCGAATCCAGAGATGACCGCACGCTTCGCCACTGATTATCATTCTTATTTCATGGTAAAAAGACAGGCAACTTACCTCCAACCGAAAAGTTAGTGCTTCTAATCGAAGTGAAGGAAGTGATGCCCCATTTTCCAATGGTCCCAGCAGACTTTGCAGCTGATGGTCTATTGCTGTTCTCACAAAATATTGTTTCAAACTGGATATTTGCCTGTGCATTCTGTTTGGCAGCTGCACCTTTTTTGCCATATGCTTTTGAATACCGAGCCATCTAAAACATATTACATGTGATTTAATTTATTGTATTTCATAGTTTAAGACAACTTTTTTTTAAGATTCAAGACTTAAATGATCTTTACCTTAAGGCCTATCTTTTAAATTAGCTAGAAATATGTTATTTCTTTTACTAAAAAAAGAAACCACATTAGCCTTGTACAACCATTTTTTATTCAGTTTGAAAGATTTGAATATTACATTTAGGCTTATTGAGGTGATGAAGGGAAATACAAACACAACTTGTAACAAGGCAATTAAAAATATATATACAGCAAATATATTCTACTAGTGGTACCTGTGCAGCGCAATGCGCTGCATTTAACCGTGTACCTGGAAACAAAACCTTGCCCCTTTGCATAAAAATTCAAAGTTCTATTTAGCTTTTAACATGTGTTTGTCTGTTATACTATCAGACAAACACCTGTTTGTCAGATAAACAGCTGTTTTATTTTGAAATTCAATACAAATTATTCTCCATGTTAATCTTATGCACAAAAATCGAACTTTAAGGGCTTCCTGTGCCCTTCAGAATAAAAATCTAAAACCTTATTGCCAAACTACGAACTGAGACGAATCTTTTGACACCTCAAACATTGAAATTGGTTCAGAAATAAGGGAGGAGTAGTGTTCACAAAAAAAAGCATCACGTATTATATAGATAGATAGATATTGGCCTAAATTTGTGGATTAGTGATCAAGTTTTTAAATATGGGTCCCATAAGGATCTAATTCACAAAGAGCATTATTGAAGACAATAATTCAGGACAGAGAGCATAGTTCATAATGCCAGAAAGGTGAGTAAATTTATAGGGAAAATAAGTGACTGTATTAGAAGTATTACTTGTCAAGAAAGTAATTGGTTTTTTATCAGTAATATTAGTTAAGAATAATTCATGATCCAACCACGCAAATCCACGAAAAATCGCGAGTTTTGTATACCTCCAGAATTATTGAACTGATGTGTATACAAAACTTTGTAAGTTTACACAGGTTTGTCTTAAATTCAAGCTGCTTGCTAACTATTAGTTGTGAAAAATTAGCGACCCAACCCCAAGAATTCACAAAAAACCGAATTTCTTTATACATATATATAGAACTACTGGACGGATTTTTATTTAACTTTGTACGCTGGTTCATATTACATTTTATGTGCTCATTTACTGTACAAAAAACTTCACAACCGAAACCGTGGTATTTCGCTACAATGCCCGAAGTAGGGCAAGACTTTTATGTTCTGAGACACAAACGAATGTTTACAAAACTTTGTAGGCTACACTGGTTTGTGTCAGAAATTTGTCAAAGAGATAATCTATAGGTACTCGCTAAGAAACGGTTCTGAGACACAAACGAATGTTTACAAAACTTTGTAGGCTACACTGGTTTGTGTCAGAAATTTGGCATAGAGATAATCTATAGGTACTCGCTAAGAAACGGTTTTGAAAATATAGTCTATAAGTCCTTTAGGGCTCTGCCCTACAGGACCTGAAGATTAATACCATAGATCCTAGGGGGTTGAAATTTGACATGGAAGTTCCTCTTTGCTAATGGGTGCTCACGAAGAAAAGGTTTTGCAATAGTTTTTTAAGGTCTATATGGCTCTACACCACAAGACTTTAAAATAATCTAGGACCTCCGGTGTTGAAATTTAACATAGACGTTCCTCTTTGCTCATAGATGCTGACTCAGAAACGGTTTTGCAAATATAGTTTATGAAGTTCTTTAGGGCTCCACCCCACAGCTAGAAGGACTTCACTACGGTATGACAATAGGGCCTGAGAGGGGGGGTGGTTAAAATTTGATGGTTGTTCCTCTTTGCTCATAGGTGTTTACCAAGAATGGTTTTGCAAAATTTCTTCATTTCTCTGGGCCCTGCCCCCTACTACCTCTTAATGTGTCAGTGTGATTCTTAAGGAGGATTTTGTTGCTCTAAAAAAAAAAAATATTATCTAGGCTATTAAATAAATTCATTCATGGGCGAAGCCGCGTGATGGGTTTTTAGCTAGTAGACTATATGTTTCACAGACAGAAAAAACGCATCGTGTAATTGGATGAAAAAATCAAAGAGGAGTGTAATACTAATACATGACTGTTGGTGCCTCAGTCTATTGATGCAACCCCATTTCAATTTCCGATGATAGAAGGATGCTTCAGGTCAACTTCAACATAGCTAATTCAACATAGCTTAGATTTTAACTTAAATGTGTAACTTGAAGAGTCTTAAGTTTGTTTTTGAAGGTATTCTGAGCAGTACCTAATAAACTAAGTTATTGATCCGTAATTGAATTTCCCATAGGCTTATGTGTTGTTGTTTTAATGGTTTTAACCACAGTTCCCAGACATCCTGGACTTCAAAAGACAATCCTTTAATTAATAGATTTGTCCCGTGTCCCAAAGGAGAGTCACTCCGGACAGTAAATGTCTGTATTTGGCAGAAATCAGAAATTTACTCAGGAAAAATTTAGTTACGATGCAAGTAACAATCTAACCTCAAAGTTGTTTTTCGTACATAGGCCTACAAACAGTCCAGACCGCAATGGCACGTGTCTGACTTTGTTATTTATTTATTTATTTATTTACATGCATTATAACAGGTTGTAAACCCAATTACAATAATGCAGTACAATCAATATAATAATTTTTAACAATGTGGAAATGTCCATTTTTAATCTTCAGTCTATCACATCAGCAAACACAACAAACACAATAATACAGTATGATAAATTAATTGAGGAGACAGAGCAGAAAAATCTGATGAGTATTAAAAACGAGTGAGTTTGATAAGCCTACCTCAACATATTTTTGTGATTGTGTGATAAGGCCGGACAACGGTTTGGCTTATCTTTCAGCATTAGAAATTACCGTTATTGTAAGGTAAAGGCCCAAAATACAGACACCTTAAGGCTGAATTCCAGTTTATATTACCAGAAAAATACTTAAAGGTTATGCAAGGCTTTAGTATTAGGAATTAATTAATTTTTGCCATTTCATAAACTTTCAGATTACATTAAAATATTAATGAAAAACAATAATCTTGACAGTTTTTAAGCATCTTAAAGTTGGGGAAACAAGTTTGTCAATTTTCTAAAAATACTGACAATGAAAAAAATACCGACATTGCATGTCCTAATTACCGACGTCGACAATTTAACACCATTTTGATAAAGAGGAGGAGCATTATCGTACTGATAAAAAATATTTTATAGTGGTATGTTTTTTTATTTAAGCATCCCACAACTTTTGTTTTATTATTTTGTCATTTATCCATCTCCAAAAATAAAATACTTCAAGGTTTGGTGATTTTTCAATTGGGTGAGTAAGACAACCTAACTGTTAATTTTACAGAAAACTAATGATAAAAAAGTTTACTAAAATTTATTTATACGTGACAAAAGTAAATTCAATATTTTCAGTATGGTATCATTAAGATGCAAAATTGCAAAAAAATACCGAAATACTACGAATTTACGCTACAAGAGAGTAGAGGGCAGAATTAAAAAACGAGTGAAAAGACGCCAGACGACAGCTCTAAAGGCGGCAGACGGCAGCCTATGGTACCTAGAGACCCTACTTTGTTCTGCCAAAATTAAAAGCTGTTGAGTTAGTTTCTGTATTATATTGGAATATTATTATAACAAAACTAAAACATTAGGAATGAGAAACATTTAATGCAATATGTACAATTAATTGCATATTCTTTATTTAATACAAACAAGTTATACGCATAAGTAACACATAACCTCAATAAATTACAACAGAACAGTTGAATTTTTTTACCTAGAAGCAGTGAAGACTAAGTGGACTATCTTTGATGCTGAACTTCTTTTACTTGCAGCTTAATCATGTGTTTCTAAGGCCCATTCCTACATGGTCAACAGATGCGATGCGACGACAGCGACAAAATTTCAAACCAATGTACAAGAATTGGAGCGTTCTTAGTAGGCGACAGGAGCGACGACAATCTACAATGTATAACATTATGGAGATGGAAGTGTTCCGCTGCATCGTTTCAGTCGCTCTCGTCGCGTTGCATCTGTCGCCCACGTAGAAACGGGCCTAACTGTCAAATGTTGATGTTCAATCAAAACAAACAAACCGTGAATGTACGTCTATTTATATATTTTTTTATAAACAAATAAGTTATATTGCATAATTGACATGACACGCATGATTATGCTACTACTAAAAGAAGTTCAACATTAAAGATAGTCCACTTAGTCTTGACCGCTTCTAGGTAAAATAATTCAACTGTACAAATATTTGGTGAAGTTTAACAATTTATGGCAAACACTAAGCCAAAAATAGACCTATCAGAATAATATTTTATATAACATCAGGGATTTATAAAATTCATTACAATTCGGTATAATATGAAACTAAAACATGTTTTATATCAAGTGTTGGTATTAATAGTTTAGAAAAAATAATAACGAAAATGGTGACAACACTATGTCAGTATTTGATAAGTGATGAAATATTGTTTCAAATACCAACATCGCAAATTAAATAACAAGGAAAAAAAGCAATATTTACAATATTTGAAAACCTTATTAGTTGGTCTCCAATTAAAACATAGGTAGTACCTATTTGGTATTTGGTGTCGGTATTTGGGGCATTTAATTTTTTGCGACTTTCTTGTGGCTCTAGGAAAATCTCTCCCATCTGCACAACTTGCGGACTGCAGACTTTTCACGGGAATTGCCAAGTCATCACCACAGCACTGACATTTAGGCCTTCTTGATAGGAATGCCATTTTTACAGTCTAACAACCATAACAACCTTAGTATCAACCTTAACAAGTCTAACCATCTTGAACCTCAAACTAAACTTCATATAGGCCTATAGCCTATAACACTAGATTTAAGGACACCTTTGCAGTTCATCATATAAATTGACCCTTTTTGAGAAAAAACCCTTTCATTCAGGACAGAAAATTTTTCAAAAATTTCCGGCTTAGGGACTATACATTAGATTAGAAAAGAATGAACTTTTAAAAACCTTTCACTAAGTCAGACATTACCGTATACAACTTTAATGAATTTTATGAGTTTTGTCAATGCTACCCCAAAATTACGTAAACCTGGTTGGTTCTTGTCTCACCATACAAACGGGCCAACTGAACCCCTAACCTCCATCAAACTACTGTAAACTAGGCCCTGCTGTAAACCGCTGTGGCCAATGCGAACAGCATTGATGGATCCAACCCCACATGCGGCCAACTGGATGGCCTTCAAAGTACCAAGTACAGTTGATAAATTGTACAAATGTAGCGTTTTTGAGAATACCTAGCAGAAATGATGGAAATCTTTCAACGTTTTCTTGAACATGTGCTGCTGTTCATATTTTGGGTTGGTTAGATATGCTAGCCTAATCTTCCAATGTTTGAACATGAACCACTGTTCATATTTTAGGCCTAGGTTGGTTAATAGGAATACCACAATCACACTAACCTAGCCTACCTTAACACGTTGACTGCTGAAAATCATGCAATATTGGTTACCATATGCTGAAAACAAATTTTATTGGTTTTACTTACATTTAGGTGTGTTATGACAGAAAAACATCTAGGAAGACCATCCGGTAGAAATAAATTGGATTTTCGGCCATTTTAATTTGCGTCCACCATCGTGGACGCGCCGCAACTGGGGACGTCTTTCCACGCGATCAGTCACTAACTAATTTTTCAGTTTTGCACAAAACTTTGCTAATTGTTTAGATTTAACACAAGGATAGTAAAACCATTGTAAAATGTAAAAAAAAACTTGTAAATTACTACGTAAAACCGCACCAGCCCACCCGAAAGTTGATCGTTTACCATTGTGGCGCATTGGCCTCGTAGTCAGGGTCATCGTCCTCCCCCTTGTCGGTGTCGTACCGTACCCGGTCTAGATCCTGTTCATCTAGGTTTTCGTCGTATTACCTTTCTTCAGGCACTAAATTAAAACAACTTGGGCTAGGAGGCAAATCCTTTTTGATAAAAACTAATGTAAACACTATTTACAAACAAACAAAGTTTATATAAACATATGTTACTACGGAAACGCAAAAACCGAAAACGGCGTTGACAAAAATTGATGAAAACAATCTCCCCACATGCGCAATAACAGCCATTCACACCGCACGAATGCTGGTGGAACACTGACGTCGCTTAGCAACAGCAAATTTGCGTCCACCATGGTTGATGCACGCACCTGGCGCCGCCCCCCTGCGTCAACGATCGTGGACGCTCGCCGCCAATGTGTTAATATAGGCTAACTTAATCGGGTAAAATAACGCATTATTTAAACTTACAGTTTCTCTAGGGTCATTCCATATCAAATCAACCACAAAAAAATCATTTTAACACCCAAGGTCTCAGATTTTTATGAAACTTGGTAAATTTGTTCTTTTTATATAGATAAACAACCATACCAAGTTTTATTGACTTATCTCTATTGGTTTTCTTTTTACAACCCTTCAAAGTTTTTACTAAAATGCCGGCCGGGGCTCGCCCGAGGCCACAGACACAACGTGTTTATTTTCTCAGAAAAAATCATATCTTTAATATTTATCAATAGAACTCAATGAAAATTTGTAGTTTAACTAAATAAAACATGCTGATTTTGGAAAAAAATATCATAACACTCTAGGCCTTGCCAAAAAATTACCATAAATTGTTATTTTACAAATATTTTATTTCCGGAAAGTGATTACAAGGGTTCACGTTGTAGCCAATATCTACCTGAGGGTTAAAGATAGTCAAACAAAACTTTTTACTAAAATTATTTTCAAGATATTTTCTATCACATCCATCAATAAAATTAATGGGTTTTTTATTCCTTCACATTTAAAAACTAATATTTGTCTGAAAAACTTGATTTTGTCAAATAATACAACACCGATATGCTTATTTATTTCCTTGGGCATAAAATAGTGTGTAGTTATATAGTGTGAAGTACTGAAAAACTATTAATTGTTTCATGTAACTTAAGAAAACATGTTAGAGATAAAATATTAGTATTATCACCTAAATAATTTGTTTAAAAACTTTACATTAAGCCTTTCCGTTGGTCATCCAGACCATGCCACCCACCGATTTGGATTTTAATGAAACTTGGTTTGGGTAATTCTTCTATACAGATAAGAAAATATACCAAGTTTCAGTGCTCTATCTCGGCTCATTTATTTTCTAGAGCTGTTTGAAATTTGAATAAATGTGTCGTTTTTGAATGCCCGAGTTTTCCATGGTAATGTGCCCTGATTATGAAATGAAATTTGAAACTCTCTCATTTGCCAACCAAATAAAATGAAAATTGCAGGTGTTGTCAATAAACCTACAGATTTTAGAAAAAAAAATAGTTAATAGTACTTCCAATTCATCTATTAAAAAAAAGGTAAAATACAGACGTGTTTATCCGTTAGGCAACCGTAAAGACAACCATATATCAATTAGGTTTTTAGAGAAAAATTTTGTTTTACTGAAAAGTAAATATTTTTGAAAGGCACAGTGGTTTTCAAGTTGAAGGTTTTTTCAGCAATCCCAATAATATGTGCTACCTTATGATTCAATCAAATTCATGGCTTTTTCTCTGCTTTATACTTAAACAAAAATGTACACTTATTTTTTTGTAAAATTCTTAGCGCCATGTTTAATATCTTTGCTATGAATTAAAACATCTCTGAACCAACTTAAAATCATAAAACTGTGTACTTTAATAACTTAACATTAGCAACAACCCATTTATAATATTAAAACCCTTTTGGATAAATTACAATTTTGTTTCATGATTTATGGTCATTTCATTGAAATTGTCCAAAAATGAATAACTTAAATCGCTTCTATTGGTTTTTTTATTATTTAAAAAAAACTTTTATGTTATTCATACATTTAATCAAGATTGTTTTTAAATGAAATTTAGTATAATAAGTTAGTTCTCATTAGCTGATTTTCAAACATGGCGGATGCTTATTCCTAAAAAATTAATTGTTATCTGGGTAAAGTTAAATATATCTTGACATTCAAAGAGATAAGTACAAATATAAAATAAAACGAAAATGTAGATTTTACCATCTTTCAATATGATAGTCTGAAAAGTCAACCCTTTGAAAATTAATATTTAATAAATTAAAATTGAATGAATTAAATATAAATTGAATAAGTGAAAATGGTTTATTTTCAATAATATCTCAGGGAATACTCTTCAACTTTAATTTAAAAAATAAAAATGTCTTACACGGTTAAAAACTTACTCTTTAGAATAAACTAAATATACAGAATGTTAAACTTCATACGGTTACACTCCATAAAATCCAACATTTTAAAGTTTGATTATTACATTTGCATACTGCAAAGTATGCATTTCTCATAAGAAAAGTCCAAAAATCTGAATAGTTCCTGTATCAAGTATTCCTATGAAATAACACCAGTTTCAAGTGGTTTACTGACCACTGTGCCTTTCAAAAATATTTACATTTCAGTGAAACAAGATTTCTCTCTATAAAAATTACTGATGTCTGTGTTAAATTTTTTTAATAGCCTAGATGAATTAGAAGTAATAAAAACTATTTTTTCCCTGAAATTTGTATAATATTATTGGCAACACCTGAAATTTTCATTTGATTTGGTTGGCAAATAAGAGAGTTACAAATTATTTTCATAATCAATGGCACATTACCGTGGAAACCTCAGGCATGAAAAAATGACAGTTTTATTTCAATTTAACAGCTCTCTAGAAAATAAATGAGCAGAGATAGAGCTTCATTTTATTTGAATGTTGTTTCCGGATCAAAGTAATAGACTTGCAAAAAGGTTATAGTACCTGTTAGTCCGCCAAATGATCCTGTGGAATCCTGGTTGGATTACGCGTTTCGGCGATGTCTCGCCATCTTCAGATCAGTACAAGATCATAAAAACTTGCCTTTGCAGGTGCGTCATAAGTTTTAAAAACTGTCACAAACACATACACAAACACTTTTAACATAAACGAAACGGTCGCGGTACCGGTACACGTTTTCGGAGACGGAACGGGTTGTCACGCGCGGTCATGTGTCGAGACTCGACTGGAGGCCCGGAGGCAGAGCGTTCGTCATGAGTTGACCCTTGATCCGTCGGTGTTATCGAGTGCAGCTCCTGGCGGTGGTTCATTTAATCGTATCAATGTTTCAAATAGACTATTGGCCTGGAAAGTATTTTTGTCGTTAAGGAGATTGTTGGAGTTGGTTTTTACAGCTTTATAAATTTCATACTGTTCTAATGCGTTCATGACTCGACCTTTTTGACAGATGTGAATTGGCTTTAAATTAGTGTGTAATCCGGTGTAGCTGTGATTGCTGTTGATTAGATGATCTGCAAAACTGGACTTCTGTATTAAAACTTTTTTTGGTAGATGCTCATTGAAGCGCTTGTTGAATGGTCTGCCTGTTTGCCCAATGTAGAATTTATCACAGTTGTCACAAGATAATCTGTAGACACCCGTCTTCTCACTCAAATCTTTATTATTATTTCGGGGTTTAAGAAGGTTTTGGATTTTGTTGGATGTTTTAAATGCAACAGTTTTACCGTGTTTTCTCATCTCATTTTTGAGCGTGTGAGGGAGTTTCTCGCCATATTCTACTGAAACATATTCTGTTTTTACATTTTGGTCAGTATTTTTTGAATCTTTATTGCACTGTTTTTTTATTAACGTATCGATTAAATTAGGCGTGAAGCCGTTTGAGATAGCTATCTCAAACGGCTTCACGCCTAATTTAATCGATACGTTAATAAAAAAACAGTGCAATAAAGATTCAAAAAATACTGACCAAAATGTAAAAACAGAATATGTTTCAGTAGAATATGGCGAGAAACTCCCTCACACGCTCAAAAATGAGATGAGAAAACACGGTAAAACTGTTGCATTTAAAACATCCAACAAAATCCAAAACCTTCTTAAACCCCGAAATAATAATAAAGATTTGAGTGAGAAGACGGGTGTCTACAGATTATCTTGTGACAACTGTGATAAATTCTACATTGGGCAAACAGGCAGACCATTCAACAAGCGCTTCAATGAGCATCTACCAAAAAAAGTTTTAATACAGAAGTCCAGTTTTGCAGATCATCTAATCAACAGCAATCACAGCTACACCGGATTACACACTAATTTAAAGCCAATTCACATCTGTCAAAAAGGTCGAGTCATGAACGCATTAGAACAGTATGAAATTTATAAAGCTGTAAAAACCAACTCCAACAATCTCCTTAACGACAAAAATACTTTCCAGGCCAATAGTCTATTTGAAACATTGATACGATTAAATGAACCACCGCCAGGAGCTGCACTCGATAACACCGACGGATCAAGGGTCAACTCATGACGAACGCTCTGCCTCCGGGCCTCCAGTCGAGTCTCGACACATGACCGCGCGTGACAACCCGTTCCGTCTCCGAAAACGTGTACCGGTACCGCGACCGTTTCGTTTATGTTAAAAGTGTTTGTGTATGTGTTTGTGACAGTTTTTAAAACTTATGACGCACCTGCAAAGGCAAGTTTTTATGATCTTGTACTGATCTGAAGATGGCGAGACATCGCCGAAACGCGTAATCCAACCAGGATTCCACAGGATCATTTGGCGGACTAACAGGTACTATAACCTTTTTGCAAGAGATAGAGCACTGAAACTTGGTATATTTTTTTATCTGTATAGAAGAATCAACCATACCAAGTTTCATTAAAATCCAAATCTGTGGGTGACATGGTCTGGATGACCAACGGAAAGGCTTAATGTAATGTTTTTAAACAAACTAGTATACGTGTTGCTCGAAATCGAGCAATTTATTTTAATACAATACAAAAGTTACTTTTAGCTCTAAATCAATGACATCCGACCAATCCAATATTGTGAATATCTTTAATCACCAAAACTACACGTATTTACAGCTGATTATTAACAGATGTTTAAAATGCTTCATTGAATCCCAATGTCATTTAAATGGGAAATTTTTAGATTTCAATGGTGAATAGCGCCTTTATTTTCAGTCCGATTCTCATCAGTTTTTGCCGGAAACAACTACAGACCAAGCCCTATCCAACGACACCAAAAACTTGAAAATTGGTTGAAAATTGTAGGAGGAGTTCTCAAGACAAAAAAACCCTTAGCGTATTAAATAAGTATAGATTATTTAGGTGATAATACTAATATTTTACCTCTAGTTACATGGAATAATTAATAGTTTTTCAGTATTTCACACTATATAACTACACACTATTTTATGCCAAAGAAAATAAATAAGCATATCGGTGTTGTATTATTTGACAAAATCAAGTTTTTCAGACAAATATTAGTTTTTAAATGTGAAGGAATAAAAAACCCATTAATTTTATTGATGGATGTGATAGAAAATATCTTGAAGATAATTTTAGTAAAAAGTTTTGTTTGATTATCTTTAACCCTCAGGTAGATATTGGCTGTAACGTAAACCCTTGTAATCACTTTCCGGAAATAAAATATTTGTAAAATAACAATTTATGGTAATTTTTTGGTAAGGCCTAGAGTGTTATGATATTTTTTTCCAAAATCAGCATGTTTTATTTAGTTAAACTACAAATTTTCATTGAGTTCTATTGATAAATATTAAAGATATGATTTTTTCTGAGAAAATAAACACGTTCTGTCTGTGGCCTCGGGCGAGCCCCGGCCGGCATTTTAGTTAAAACTTTGAAGGGTTGTAAAAAGAAAACCGATAGAGATAAGTCAATAAAACTTGGTATGGTTGTTTATCTATATAAAAGGAACAAATTTTTACCAAGTTTCACAAACATCTGTGACTTTGGGTGTTTTGCCCTGGTTGAGTTGATATGGAATGACCCTCTAGGGGTAAAAGGTTGCACAACAGTAGGACTAGAAGCTTTACTGTACACTTTTTACTTAATTTGTGAATGTGCGGTATGTATGAAAAAAAAGAATTTCACTCGATGGAAGGTTAATGTACTTAACCCTTTGGGTGCCAAGAGCCGACTAGATCGGCATTTAATTACATCGCGAGAACTGCCAGCTGCCGATGTGATCGGCATCGCCTATCGTCGCGAGAAATGCCCGCTGCCGACGACATCGGCGCCTATCGTCTGTGCGAGAAATGCCCGCTGCCGATCTAATCGGAATCTCGCAAATTCATTGTAGCGGACGCAAATTTAGCAGTAAACGTTTATAATTCAACTCAAATTAAAGCTAAAGAGTTGCAGTACTTGATAAATATGCTTTGTTAAAAGAAAAACAAGCGATTCAATTATGTATAACACCATGATTGTTGAGGTTATACAGGCATTGGGCGCCACGTCGTCTGCCGCTCCCAGACTGCATTTTTTAACAGAAAGAAGAAACCAAATGTTGAACATATATGTAAATAGTATTTACTGTATTCAAGAAACTTTTTAATCATTTCATATATTATCTTTGTGAATTCATTTTAGTTAGGGCCTAACTTAAGTGTTTATCAAAATTTCAAACCAGCCTTCCTCAAGAGTTTCTAAAATTTGTAAAGTAGGCCTACCATTTAAAATATTTTTTTCATATTATGTTTGTTTGCTGAATTTTTATTTTTTACTTAGGCCCCTACTGTCTATTATATTTCAGTAAAAATATATAAATAAAACATTTACAATAATATTTACAATTAATATTTAAATAATGTAATTCAAAATAGTAGATTTTTGCTATAGGCTATCACAAAATTTTGTTTATATACCGTATATTTTTTATATACTTATTTATCAGCAAAAGTTGATGAAAATTTGTGCACTATGACAAGAAAACATGCTAAATCCAATTATCATGTGGGTTTTTTAGTAAAATGTAATTTTGACAAATTTTTACGGTTTAAAAATAAGTACATTATAAACTTTTTTATATATAACATTTTATATTTATTTTTAGTTTTTTACTAAAAATATGAAACCATATTCATGTAATTATATATCAGTATTTAGAGCATATATTTACTTTCAAAACAAAAAAATATATAAGGTTCTAACTGTATTATGATGGAAGTTGTGGTTTTTAAAGAAAAACATTGTAAAATCACTTGTTTTGGCCCTGGCAATCCCGGGTTGTCATATGGCTAATAGGGCTGGGCAATTGAAGGTTACACACTGGTGAACTCAGCTGGCAGTTGTCGCATAGAAAACAACAAAAGGGCTTGGCAGCCAAAGGGTTAAGTTAGAAATACCATACGCCGTAACTTGGCGCCATCTTGATTAGGGCCTACGTTAAACTTTATGATAACAGGACTTGCAGGAATTGCTTTTAAAACCAATTAAAATCAAACATTGCAATGATCCTACTAAACCAATCACAATTATCTAGTGATATAATACAGGAATAGGGCTATAGCTTATTATCTTGATTTAAATTCTTGGCTAGGCCTACTATGAAAATTAAAATTAGGTTTCACAAAACCAAGTACGGTGTTACAATTTTTTTCATGAGTTTAGTGTGATAAAATTAAAATTATTTAAAATACGATAACATTGATCATAAAAATAATAACAAATTGTTTAAAATTAAAATTAACGAAACTGAAAAACATTTTTCTAAAACTGGCCAAACGGCTGGATTCAGGTCACATATTTGCCTAAAAATCTTATGCATCTTAGATAGTTTCCAGGTTATTGAAAAAATACAAACCCTTAAAGTAAACTGAAAACGATGACTTCGATTTCAAGGCTTCAAATCACTGACTAAATAATGCAATCACCAGAAAATACAAACAATCGTAAATTGACCACTGGAATAGAATTCATCGCCATCATGAATATGTGAGTTCTTCTCCTTCTCTCCTACCTCTTGCTTAATTTCAACTTTTATAACAAGGCGTTTTGCTAATATGTCACTTAGAAATATAATATCATAAAATATGTATACTAAATATCGATTTTATAAAAAGTTGCTATTACTACAAAATCTTGATCTCAAAATCTCGAACTCATAAAATAACAGTTATACAGAGCGTCCGGCAACTGCGACAGCGTAGAAGGAGCCATAGAGAAATGATTATTTTTTATTTAATACTTCGATTTTTTTCTCAAAATTTTGATTTTAAATCTCAAAAGTTTGACTTTTAACACAGATAAAGCATACCATAACATAATTGTCTCTTTGGATTGTCTTTGCTTTTAATCACAAAGCTTAGCAAAGATTTTACTTTAACCCTTTGAAACCCGAATTATGATGCACCAATAAAAAAATTCATTCCTCTCATTTTTCTTTTATTTAGGGTTCAAATAACACACAAACACTGTTTTTATAAATTTTCCCTCACAGGTTAAAAAATCAAAAAAATGTTGTTTAAAAACAACAACGGGTACTTGTGGTTACATCGGGCAAAACCTAAGAAAAATCCCTTGTTGTTAAAAAGCAACAGTGGGTTTTGTGGATTTAATGTACCATATTTACAATTTTGGTAAAGTTGAACAGAAGTTGAAATAATGCACAACTTTGTCAAAATCGTATAGAAATTTATTTATCACAATAGAAAAACCTCACAACTTGGTAAACATCGAATAAAAAAAGTACTCGTCCCAATGTCTCCCACCTCTGACACGTTGTCATCAGGAATTAATAAAAACCTTTCTTTATCTTTTTTGTCCAAATATTCTGGCTCCATTGTGAAGTTTGGATCATGACCCATACAAAATGGCCAAAAGACATTTAATTAACACAAAATATTTGCTGTAAATGAATTTAGAATTAGTATGGGGTTATATGGGGAATCTGATTTAAACTAGTGAAATTTAATGTCACATCCGCCCATTGTAGGTTTTAAACAACAAGGCAATTTTCTCAAATAATTATGGTAAATACTCACAATTACTAAAATTTATTTTACACATAAACTATAATAACTGAGGATTGATGAGGTATTTTTTCCCACGTTACAAACTAATTAGAAACATAATAAAAGATCACTTGAAAGTACACAAGTTACTTGTAACCTCCAAACCTTGAAGTGGCTCTGAAGAAAATGTTCTGTTGCTTTGAAAACTGGTCTAAACTCCTATCTAGTGGTGATTTTCTGAACTAAATCAATGTTGTTTTAAACCAACAGTGGGCATTTGTGGTTCAAACAAATAATTTTTGAGAAAAATAGGCAGAAACACGGCGTTGTATAAAAACAACGCTGGGCGTTAAAGGGTTAAAACCTTAAAGTAGATTTCAAAATTTTTACTTTTATAACTTAAAATTTAATTGGACTGATAGTTTGTTACACAGTATTTAGAATATGGTTTGTTAAACATTCATTTAATAGTAGTCAGGCCAAGTCAGGCCCTCGGTTTGTACATGACTCGCTATCTGCCCGAGATATTTGTTACCCCAGCCATCGCCACACCTTGATGTGAATGAAATCAGAAATTTTTTATTCATCATGGAGCTTTGTTGTACAGTACAAATGTGATGAAAACCAAACACAACAATGAATGAATAACATCCTGTAGCCAGGTTTGTAATAACAGCTGATTAAAAATTGCTGTTTGATCTAGCGTGCGGTAAAGAATCATTGCCGCTCTAGAGCGGGAAAGAAACGGAAACCGGAAATGAACTGTTTTGCATAGGTGTTAAAGGTGTGGCAATGCAATTATTTCCTTGCAGTGGTAGGAAATAGCTATTTGTGTATTAAGAGCGGCAATGACTATTTGTGCTCGTAATACACACTAGCTATTTGTGTATTAAGAGCGCAAATAACGTCATTGCCGCTCGAGAATGTAGTTGGCCGCACGAAGCGTCAGCTGAGTGTGGCCAAACATTTCGAGAATGGCAATGACTATTTGTGCTCGTAATACACACAATATTTTTCCTACCTCCATAATTACAACCGATTAAATGTATTTAATAAACGTACACAATTATATCAACTTTACATTAACTTTCATTAACTTAATAACTGTAATAAATCGTAATCACTTGCATAGATGTGTAACCGGAAGTTAGTGTTATCAAAATACTGACCGTGAAATCAGCTGATTCAGAGCAAAGCAACTACAATTAATTTGTAATAATTATGGTGATTGTCATGTGGTTTTTGACCAATAGAAACTAGTCTGTGTTGTGACGTCACCTTCTTTACCGTTCTAACCTATTGTAGATTTAAAATAACCTTGATTTAGCGTGCGCCAATGTTCCATTACCGCTCTAGAGCGGAAAAGGACCGGAAAACGGAAATGAACTGTTTTGCGTAGGATTACAGCTGTGGCAATGTGATTATTTCCATGCAGTGGTAGGAAAAATATTTTTCCTACCACCATAATTACAACCGATTAAATGTATTTAATAAACGTACACAATTATATCAACTTTAAATTTAACTTCATTAACTTTCATTAACTTAATAACTGTAATAATAAATCGTAATCACTTGCATAGATGTGTAACCGGAAGTTAGCGTTATCAAAATACTGACCGTGAAATCAGCTGATTCAGAGCAAAGCAACTACAAATTTGTAATAATTATGGTGATTGTCATGTGGTTTCTGACCAATAGAAACTAGTCTGTGTTGTGACGTCACCTTCTTTACCGTTCTAACCTATTGTAGATTTAAAATAACCTTGATTTAGCGTGCGCCAATGTTCCATTACCGCTCTAGAGCGGAAAAGGACCGGAAAACGGAAATGAACGGTTTTGCTTAGGATTAGGATTACAGCTGTGGCAATGTGATTATTTCCATGCAGTGGTAGGAAAAAAAGTTTTGTTGTTTTGTTGAACATTAAGTAAATCCATAAAATACTGATACCGCAACATAGAGACAATAGGCTATGTAATTAACAGTGAACAATCTACAAATTAATCTGAAGACTGTGAAGACAGGTTGATGACTAGAATTAATATCTAATACCAAAGTGAAAACTACAGCCTAAAATTAAAATGATGTGTCTAAAACAGGCTTTTCAAGAAATTCATTCAGATTAAGGTCTAGTTATGGGCCAGCGGAAGGGTTTTAACTTTAACTTAAACAAACTATAAGGAGACATGAAGTGTGCACATTCAGGTACCGGTAACTTATTAAATAGCCTATATACCTGTAATATACGATTTTAAACGTAAAAGCAGGGGCGGATTAAGGATGTGATTTTGGGGGGGGCGGTTTCGAAAATATAGGCCTTCTTTTTTGCCGTGGATAAGAAAGGTGTTGAATGAATAAGAATTGTTAGGGGGGGGGGGGGGTATTTTAAACATGTTTTAAAACATGTTAAAAATAATTGTTTATTTCCTATCATATACCATATTAATTAAATTTAATTTATTAATTAAGTTGTAATACCGGATTTACCGCGTCGACCGCTATACCCTTGCTCGTTGGTTTTAATCACAACTTTTGTCATAGTATCATTGTAAATAGGCTATTAAGTTTAGGCCTACACTAACTACCAACTTACTGACTGTGGTGTATCCAAATTATAAACAAAATCTACCCATAGATGTTTATATAAAATAATATAATAAACAGATACATCGCTACAGACACTCCTATGGTAATTAGTTTTAGGTTAGGATTGGTTTCTCACAAAATTCTCGCTATTAAAAGGCACATATAGGTTACATAGAACAACCAAAGTGATGATCCTAAACTTTTTTATTTTAAATTAACTAAATTTTGAATTTAACAACAAGTATTGTTACAAAAGATAAAACACATTTAAGATAAGAAGAAAATTAAGATGAACTAAAGTAATTGGGTACAGAAATAATCCAATTAAAACGTAAAAAAACAACTTAACACCTTGAGTACAGAAACATTATTATAATAACAAATTATGCTTTTTAGTTTCCTTCATCATGGCAAATTTGTTGATTACATTTTCCTCGTCCACGTCGGCGTTGTGAAGTTAGCCTACCCATATCAGCCTACCCACAATTTCCAGTGTAATTTGTTAGTTCCGTGTTAGTTCTCGTTAGTTCCGTTCAAAATTTCGTTAGTTCCAAAGAAATAATGGCGTAAATTGGTAAAACCAATGGGTAGGCCAACTTCACACTTAGTCTACCCATATCATGAATTTTCTTTAAAAGTGTACCAATCGTTAGTTCTTTGTTAGTTCTCGTTAGTTCCATAAAAATTTTCGTTAGTTCCAACCATAAAGTGCATAAAAATTACATATTTGTTCTTTAAATTGGGGCGGGCTAACTTCACGCTAGCCTACCCATATCATGAATTGGCTTTAAAATGGTATCAATCGTTAGTTCTTTGTTAGTTCTCGTTAGTTCCGTAAAAATTTTCGTTAGTTCCAACCATAAAGTGCATATAAATGACATATTTCGTTGTTCTTTAAATTGGGGCGGGCTAACTTCACGCTAGCCTACCCATATCATGAATTGGCATTAAAAGTGTATCAATCGTTAGTTCTTTGTTAGTTCTCGTTAGTTCCATAAAAATTTTCGTTAGTTCCAACCATAAAGTGCATATAAATTACATATTTGTTCTTTAAATTGGGGCGGGCTAACTTCACGCTAGCCTACCCATATCATGAATTGGCATTAAAAGTGTATCAATCGTTAGTTCTTTGTTAGTTCTCGTTAGTTCCGTAAAAATTTTCGTTAGTTCCAACCATAAAGTGCATATAAATTACATATTTGTTCTTTAAATTGGGACGGGCTAACTTCACGCTAACCTACCCATATCATGAATTGGCTTTAAAATGGTATCAATCGTTATTTCTTTGTTAGTTCTCGTTAGTTCCGTAAAAATTTTCGTTAGTTCCAACCATAAAGTGCATATAAATTACATATTTCGTTGTTCTTTAAATTGAGGCGGGCTAACTTCACGCTAGCCTACCCATATCATGAATTGGCTTTAAAAGTGTATCAATCGTTAGTTCTTTGTTAGTTCTCGGTAGTTCCGTAAAAATTTTCGTTAGTTCCAACCATAAAGTGCATATAAATTACATATTTCGTTGTTCTTTAAATTGGGGCGGGCTAACATTACGATAGGTCATTTAAAAAATTTTGTTCGTGTCAAACATTAGTTCTTTGTTAGTTTTGTTAGTTCATTGTGTATAGACCTGCGCGAGAAAGGCCTAAGTTTGAAAATTCCCAACAGGTACAAAAGAACCATTCAAGATGAAGAACCGTTCAAAAGAGCCGTTCACTTCTACCCGCTCATTCTGCAATGGAGCGCCTTCGCGCCTCCTGATGCTATTTTATTCCTGTAATGTCAGGCATGTAGCGTCTTCCAATTTGCAGTTAGAAAAACAATGCGGCTTTATAATTAATTATAAGTTAATTTGGTTTTTATTTGGCAGTAATTTTTTAAAGGTGAAGAATTAACAGTATTTTTTTATATATTAGTATAGTATAATCTTTAGATGTTCGTTATAAAAGTAATAATTAATTGAAACAAACTATGAATTTCTACTTCTAATATTTAATATTAAACGTTTTATATTAGTGTTAAATATCAATATTATTATTAGGTTGAAAAATATATAAAAATTGGGAATAGGTATTTAGTGTTTTATGGGAAAGATTAAAAAATTTTAAATCTTCATAATATTTGATATGTGCTTAGCACGGATAATGTAGCACGGATATAGCACGGATAGCATATAGCAATATAGCACGGATGATTAACAGATGTGGTAACTGATACTGTGCTTAGCACGGCAAAACATAAACAGTAGAATAGAACGGAAAAAACAAAAAACAAAAATAATAATTGTGATCCATGTTTTGATTTGTCTTCAAGGGCTGCTTTAGGTCTAACAGAGATGTTGTATTTATATTGTTGCACAAGGTGTTCGAAAAAGAAAGTTTTAATAATACGATGAGGTTATTACACACACTAAAATGAACAAAAATGTTTTATAAGCATACTGTATACCCTAATAAGTTTATTTTTATTACTATGTCTATTATTATTATGTTAATTATTACACTTTGATTTATAATTTTGCCTTATTGTTCGGTATATTTGTATTAGCTATGGATATGGTGCTAATGTAATAGGCCTAACACTTTAAATGTATTGTTATAAGTAATAATTTTAAGTATTGATTGACTGTAGTAAATTTGCCATGTAGTGCTTTTAATAAAATGTATTGGGTTAGAAATGAAATTGTTTCTCCTCCTAGCTTACAGAGTTTTGACAAGTTTCTCTGAAAACAAAAAAAATATATATATAGGTGGGCCTTATAAGCAATTAAGAATAATTTTTAAAGGTAGACCTGCTGTTTTTTAATTTACGCGTAATAATAAAAGTTAGTTACATGTTTTTATGACAATAATTAAAAACTATGCGAATCTATATTTTAATAACGTTTATAACAATGAAATTTTATTAAGGGAGAAAAAGAGCCTCTGCCGTGATCTTGCTTTTCTGTATATTCTTCTCTGATTATGAGAAACTCACCTACAATACAATTCGAAGGAATTATATGACTTTTAAACTCAAAGTTAGTCACAAAGTTAAATTTCCTGTAAAAATAAATTATAAACATTATTTTTACCATTAAAACATTAAACTTTCAATGAGAACATTTTTATATTAGAGAGTTTTTGCACATGCCGTAAATGAATACAGTACGGTAAACGCTACACGCTATTTAGGTAATGGCTTATTAAAGCACTTTTGCTGCTTGAAGGAACAGAAGCTCGTTGAAAAGTTATCAATAGTAACCTTTAACCATTAAACACCGATCATCCAGTTAAACTATCCTGTGTAACATAATATGCGTAAATTTACCAACTTAAAAATAGCGTTTAGCTTTTACCCTAAGTTGCAAAAACTCTCTATTGAAAAAAAGAAATTTGAATGTTTAAAAAATGTTTATGTTCATTACAGTTCGCATAGATAGATAATTTATTCATGTTTACATTCAAACTTAAAAATCCATCTAGTGTCTAATGTATGATCAGAATAATAGCAATATACAGGAAAACTAGGTATTATGAAATTGACAAAACATTCCACTAGCATATCGTGAAATCAAATTTAATTAAAATTTGGCCATAAGTGCTGATTTATATTTTGATTTTAATTCACAAGCGTGAAGTTAGCGCGCCCCAATTTAAAGAACAACGAAATATGTAATTTATATTCACTTTATGGTTGGAACCAACGAAATTTTTTTAAATTTTTTTACGGAACTAACGAGAACTAACAAAGAACTAACGATTGATACACTATTAAAGCCAATTCATGATATGGGTAGGCTAGCGTGAAGTTCGCCCGCCCCAATTTAAAGAACAACGAAATATGTAATTTATATGCACTTTATGGTTGGAACTAACGAAAATTTTTACGGAACTAACGAGAACTAACAAAGAACTAACGATTGATACACTATTAAAGCCAATTCATGATATGGGTAGGCTAGCGTGAAGTTAGCCGGCCAGAATTAAAAGAACAACGAAATATGTAATTTATATGCACTTTATGGTTGGAACTAACGAAAATTTTTACGGAACTAACGAGAACTAACAAAGAACTAACGATTGATACACTATTAAAGCCAATTCATGATATGGGTAGGCTAGCGTGAAGTTAGCCCGCCCCAATTTAAAGAACAACGAAATATGTAATTTATATGCACTTTATGGTTGGAACTAACGAAAATTTTTATGGAACTAACGAGAACTAACAAAGAACTAACAATTGATACACTTTTATAGCCATTTCATGATATGGGTAGGCTAGCGTGAAGTTAGCCCGCCCCAATTTAAAGAACAACGAAATATGTAATTTATAAGCACTTTATGGTTGGAACTAACGAAATTTTTTATGGAACTAACGAGAACTAACAAAGAACTAACGATTGATACCATTTTAAAGCCAATTCATGATATGGGTAGGCTAGCGTGAAGTTAGCCCGCCCCAATTTAAAGAACAAATATGTAATTTATATGCAATTTATGGTTGGAACTAACGAAAATTTTTATGGAACTAACGAGAACTAACAAAGAACTAACGATTGATACAATTGTTAAAGCAATTCATGATATGGGTAGGCTAGCGTGAAGTTAGCCCGCCCCAATTTAAAGAACAAATATGTAATTTATATGCACTTTATGGTTGGAACTAACGAAAATTTTTATGGAACTAACGAGAACTAACAAAGAACTAAAGATTGATACACTTTTAAAGCCAATTCATGATATGGGTAGGCTAGCGTGAAGTTAGCCTGCCCCAATTTAAAGAACAACGAAATATGTAATTTATATGCACTTTATGGTTGGAACTAACGAAAATTTTTACGGAACTAACGAGAACTAACAAAGAACTAACGATTGATACCATTTTAAAGCCAATTCATGATATCTGTAGGCTAGCGTGAAGTTAGCCCGCCCCAATTTAAAGAACAAATATGTAATTTATATGCACTTTATGGTTGGAACTAACGAAAATTTTTATGGAACTAACGAGAACTAACAAAGAACTAACGATTGATACACTTTTAAAGCCAATTCATGATATGGGTAGGCTAAGTGTGAAGTTGGCCTACCCATTGGTTTTACCAATTTACGCCATTATTTCTTTGGAACTAACGAAATTTTGAACGGAACTAACGGGAACTAACACGGAACTAACAAATGACACTGGAAATTGTGGGTAGGCTGATATGGGTAGGCTAACTTCACAACGCCGTCCACGTCGATGTCCCGATGCGGATGTACAACATTGCCAACCCATTTGGACGACATTCGTGACGCACAGGCATCACGGACAGTGCTGAACATCTGAGGACCGTGTTTACTCTTGATGTAGGGCCTAATACTATTTATTAAGAGAGACGCAGACAAAAGAATGATACCGGAAGGTCGTTATTATTAATACATTTTAATATTTAATTATTTTAATTAGAACAGATAGTGGATTTGTTATGTTTTAAAATTAAAGTTTAGAACTTATCCGTTATGTGCTTCCGCGATAACACATGATGTAATAGGCCTATAGAATTTAAAGGAGGAATATTTTCAGAACAACCGTAAAACAAATACGTTTTAAATTAATTCTTCATATTTCTAGTATATTAATAATTTTATTGTATTGTGTTAACAAAACAAAAAGTATTATTATTAGAAATCTGAAGAATTAATTTAAAACCTATTTGTTTATCGGTCGTTCTGAAAATATTCCTCCTCTAAATTCTATAGGCCTATTACATCATGTGTTATCGCGGAAGCACATAACGGATAAGTTTTAAATTTTCATTTTAAAACATAACAAATTCACTAACTGTTCTAATTAAAATAATTAAATATTAAAATTTAATAACAATCTTTGGTATCATTCTTTTGTCTGCGTCTCTCTTAATAGTAAACACGGTCCTCAGATGTTCAGCATTGTCCGTGATGGCCGTGCGTGGTATTTGCGGAGTTGGTAACACTGTCGGCGCTACCCCCACTCCTCCACCGAATTTGTCTTCCCACAAAATGACAACGGGGGAAATAGACGCCTGTGAAGTTCCTCGGCACCCTCAAGTTCAAGTTATTGCGAGTTGCAGTGCCGCAGCAGCAGGCGTGAGGCGTACTAACTCAGTAAAAACGTGGTGAGGTGCCCGCCGACGGCGCGGCGCTCGGAAACAATTTTTATTTTTTTATTTTATAGGCATCACCTTTATTTTTTACATACCTAGTTTAATCCTTATTTTGTCAACATTTATCTCTAACAATATTACAATTACTAAAACTATAATCATACACTTGCTATAGCTTTTGATAACTTATGACAGCCAAAACAGTATTTCAATCTTTGGAGCGGACGGGGGGGCGGACGCCCCCCCCGCCCCCCCCCCTTTAATCCGCCCCTGCGTAAAAGATTTCTTAAGCCTAACACACAAGGTTGGTCAAGACGGGACATGCTTCTGGTATTATGGGTGTGATTACTGCTCCGAGGGGAGTATAATGCAAGTTGAGATTTACATGAAACAGGCAAACGTAATATAGGCTACATATTCATTACAGTTAAAATACCCGACTGGCAAAGATAGGTAGGCCTATGCAATGCAGAATTGGAGACTCCGCCTTCTTTTGCATGAGTAATATATCCTATTGATTTCATGATCATTTTGTATGGCACAAACGGATGCCATTCAAAATGATTCCATTAAAAAAAAAATACCCCCGTCACAGCAGACCTGCGTAATGAGCGAATTTCTAAACGATCTTGAGATATCGTATTTTCCCCATAAACACCATAGGAATGGGTATGTAGGTTTGCTGCCATGGGATGTTGTTAGAAAATGTTAGTTTTGTTAGAAAATGTAATAGTTACAAAAGGTAAATATCAAACTGTATAAATATTCAGCACTTTTTAATTTTCCCCATAAACCCCATGGGGGTGAGTATGTAGGTTTGCCGCCATATGGGTGTTGTGAGCAAATATCAGTTAAACCCTACCTAGTAAATGTACATACCAAATATTAGCAAATTATGATGGTCTTTTCATTTTCCCCATAAACCCCATAGGGGTGAGTACGTAGGTTTGCCGCCATATGGGTAAGCAAATATCAGTTAAGCCGTACCAAGTGAATGTACATATCAAATTTTATCAAGTTATTCCAATAAATAAGCGAGATACAGGGTTTTGTTGATTTCCCGTAAGAATAAATAACATGGAAAACACATTTTTTGATTTTCCCCGTGACCAGTTATGCTATGATAAAAATTCAAAATACCAAATTGTTTGTTTTTTTAAGCTCTTTTAAATGGTTTTAGTTAAAATTGTTGAATTTTGAAAATTATGCTCCAAAAACCCATTTTTGACCCCTTTAAAATCCCATAAAACCCCGTTCCCATAACCTGATAATGCTGGTTCGCGAACTCATGAAAATAGACCTGGTCTTACCTTCATACCAAATTTGATCAAAATCGGAGGTCCCCTTCAAAAGTTATCGGTACCACGGACACACACACACACACACACACACACACACACACACACACACATATATATATATATATATATATATATATATATATATATATATATATATATATATATATATATATATATATATATATAATAAAAGACCAACTTACTACATCATCACGTTTTTTGTTTTGTTTTTTCACTACATCACATAATATTTCGGCAATGCCTCTATCAGACGTAAAATTACATTTTAACACAAATAAAAATAAATACCCCGTCGCAGCAGACCTGCGTACTCAGCGAATTTCCAATGGAATTTTGGTATATCTTCTATTTCCCCATAAAATCCATGGGGATGAGAGTATATAGGTTTGCCGCCATATGGGTTTTGTCGGTAAATATAAGTTAAACCCTACCTAGTGATTGTACATACCAAATTTTACAATGCTATGGTGTTCTTTTTATTTTCCCCATAAACCCTATAGGGATGAGTACGTAGGTTTGCCGCCATATGGGTTTTCTAAGCAAATATTAGTTAAACGCTTCCTAATGAATGTACATACCAAATTTTATCAAGATATGTCAATAAATAAGCAAGATAGAAGGTTTTGTTGATTTCCCATAAGAATAACAAGGAAAACATACTTTTTGGATTTTCTCCATAACCATTTAAGCTAGGTAAAAAATTCAAAATACTAGATTGTTTGTTTTTTAAGCTCTTTTAAATGGTTTAACTTAAAATTGTTGAATTTTCTAAATAAAAGTTAAAAAAGTCAAAAACCCATTTTTAACCCTTTTGAAACCCCATAAAACCCCGTTCCCATGGTCCGATCATTCTGGTTCGCGAACTCAACCTAGTAGACGCTGGCTTACACCCCTGTACCAAATTTCATCAAAATCGGAGTGTAGAAAATAATTAGACTGACAAGACTGAAAATATAATTCAAAAGGACATTTTATTTTGCATTGCCTTTTATAACAAAAATATATTCAGTAACAATAAACAAATCATATGATATTAAAACACATAACAAATTATATCAAATAAAACATGTGTCACATTAGTCTGATTTGGAGCAGATTACATCTTTTCTCCTCCATTAGAAAGAATGGCAACTTTCGTTAGAGGGCGACGAAAAGTTCCTTTAGTGGTGTCAACGTCCACAACACCCTCACTTGACCATCACGACCTGGGTAAATCCCTGAAATTCTTCCTAGTGGCCAGGTATTTCTAGAGCTATTTTCGTTTTGTTGGGTATGCGGCTTCCATCATATTGATTTTTTCGGCATTTCGATGAAAGACAAAGTTGTCGGATTCGGCGTCCCACCACATTCCAAGTACACGCTCTGTAGGTAAACTACTGTCATTTTTCAGCTGCTTAGTAGAATTCGCCTTAAGTTCCTCAGGTATTTCCAACAAAATGTTTTTGGAATTAGACAACCAGTTACATATTTGAAATCCGCCAGACTTGTGGATTTCTATTATTTCCTGTACTCTTTTTCTTGCTTCCTCTTCAGAGTCAGTGGAGTCAAGCAGGTCATCCATATATTCTTTGGTCAGTATTGATCTACTCGCTTCAGGGTATTTTTCTGAGAAACTTCTCGCGTTGCTGTTTACCACATATAGAGCTGTGCATGGAGAGCAAGTTGATCCGAAAATCATTACCTCAATAATGTAGGTGTCTGGTCGATCATTGGGATCCTCCCTCCACAAGAACCTCTGTGAATCCACATCTTCTTTTCTGATACGTACCTGATGGAACATTTCCTTTATGTCACCAGCAATAGCGAATTTCCCTAAGCGAAATTTCAAAAGCACGGACGGCAATGGGTTCAGGTAGTCTGGTCCACTCAGCAAGGCGTCATTAAATGAGACACCATTCGATTTTGCTGCTGCATCAAATACTAATCTCAATTTGTTCGGCTTGTTAGGATTTACCACTCCAAAATGAGGGAGGTAAAATGTACGATCGTTGACGATGTTAGCCTCCTCCTCACTTAGTTTTCTTATGTAACCCTTTTCAACATAATCCTTTATCTTCTTCACATATTCATTCTTGAATTTCAAATCTTTGGTCATTTTTATTTCAATACCTTTTAGTCTCTTCAGGGCAATGTCATAGCTTGGGGGATATTTGAAATCATCTGATTTCCATAACAAACCTGATTCAAAACGATCTCCAATCTTCTTTGTTGTTGTTTGTAAAATTTTGACGGCTCGTTCGTCGTCAACTGATTTTACTGCGATGTTATCAACTTTGGACGGACCATAATTGTCAATCTCAAATGACTCTTTCACTATGTCATGTAATCTGTCACGTTCAAATGACAATAAAGTAAAGTTATCATCTACTCGTTCTCTGTATTCAGGGAATTTCCCATGGAGTGTCCAGCCTAAGTAACTCCATGACAGTATAGGAGCGTTTGCAGGCCCCTCAACAATTTTCCTAGCTAGTATAAGATTGCAATTATCCTGACCAATTAATATAGTAGGTTTAGAATCAGCTGTTGGTAAAGGCTGAGGAATAGAATTCAAGTGGGACCACCTGCTGCGGAGTTTTACTGAATCAACAGCTTGGTACGGCAAATCTAATGGGGCTTGAGTTCTGACGTTACTCAAGACGAATATTTCATCCTCATACATTCCTTTTATCTTAACATCAACTTTCATCGAGTATGGATCAAAATGTTTTGTTGAGTTAGACCAACATGTAGTAAGGGGTTCAATCTTACCTTTAACACCAAGTTTCTCTGCCGTGGATGAATCCAGCAGAGAGACAGTCGATCCATCATCCAGGAGTGCGTAAGTGTAAAATTGACAATTTGGACCGTAAAGGGTAACAGGACAGACCCTAAGTAAAACTTGGTTATTGACATAACCATCAACATGGTTACTGTTTATTTCTTTATTATGACTGGCAACTTTGTCGTGATCAGAAACCTTAGGTTTTTCCTGATCAGAAAAATTAGGTTTTTCCTGATCAGAAAAATTAGGTTTTTCCTGACCAGAAACCTTCTCTGCTTTATCAGTGTGAAGAAGACGATGGTGAAATAATTTACAACCATTTTTTCCACAAGCCTTTTTAATTTTGCAAAACTTAATTTGATGACGACGGAAACAAAAGAAACACAGTTTCTTTTCCGCCACCATTTTCCATCTCTCGGGAACGCCTGCCTTCCTGAAAACCCTACATTTTTCACTTTCATGATTTTCTTGACAAAATGAACAGTTATAATGGTTTTCTTTGGTTGAACTAGTGAAAACGGGCTTGGGCTCGTTTTTCTTTCTGACTGCTTCCTCGGGAGGGCGAAAATAAATGCTCATAATCGAACACTGATTTTCCAACCATTGAGAAAATTTGTTAAGGTCGGGTCTTACCAAAGAATTACTGTTAACATGTTCAGCCCATCTATACTTAAGACTATAGGGAAGTTTACTAAGTAGTTCATTCAATAATTGAGGGTTTAGCATATAATGTTCCAGATGCAATGACTCTGCAGTTGAGGTAAAGTTTAAAATAGTTGTAGAAAATTCTATAAGACTAACTACGTCATCCTCCCGGACAGGAAGGAGCATTCGAACCTTTTTCATCATAGACTCAATAATAAACTCGGGTCTGCCAAACCGCATTTGCAGAGTTTTTATGACAGTATCCAAGTTTTTGCTAGAAACAAAAAGAGGTTTAACCATTTTAAAGGCATCACCTTCCAGGCATTTTCTAATCCTAGTGAGGTTGTCCTCCTCGCTAAAACGATGCTTAGTTCTTTCAAAGGCAGAATAAAATATCTGCCATTCATCAGGTTTACCAGTAAAGGTCGGAAGTTGGTTTCGAGTAGAAAGAGGCTGTATCGCTTGCTCCAAGGAATCTGCGAGTCGTTGCACAGCCGATGTCACGATGGCTGACGAGGACTTTGGAACTGACGGTTCCTTTTCATTTAGCCATCTTTCGACTTTGCAACATGATTCCTCCTCCTCCTGCAGACTTACATTAAGGCCTACCTTATAGTCGGAGTTTTGACTGCCCGAATCTGACATTGACTTAACCCTCCAACTGGTGAACGTCGCGATCGCGACCCATTTAGGCCTTTCTAAACTGGTAGGATCGCGATCGAGATCCATTTGCAAGGTCTATGTAAAATGCATTTTACTTCGTTATTTTATAGTCAATGTCGATGTTTTTTATATAGTATGAAAGAGGAAAAGATGCGCAATCTAGTCATCATATGTTCAGCTGTATTTGTTGAAATATCAGTATGTTGGTAAGACTGAATTTCTGGTGTTTGTTTTTGTTTACGCGTATGGTAGGGGCGGCGCTGTTTTGTGGTTATGTTATTACTTGAAATGCAAATTTTAGTGAATTATAGTTAGTTTGCAATGTAATAATGAGTGAATTGAGTAATTATAGTGCTATTAGGGCCTTCTAAATGAAGATTCAGAGTACAAAGTGAAGTTGTCAGTGAACATGAAAGTTGTGAGTTAGGCCTAGGCCTAGGTGAGTGAATAGGCCTAGGCCTAACTTTATTAATTTATTATAAATAAATATAATTATTTATATACATAATAAATAGTAATATTTATTATTTATAAATAGGCCTGGTAAAAATTTTATCATAAAAAATTAATAAAATAAAAAATAAAAAATTTAAAAAAATATGGCGGCGAAAATGTGGTTTGTGCTTACCTCACATATTTGCTTTGTAATATTTTATTTATAATATAAACAATCAAGTGTTATACATCAGTAAAAAGCCAATAAAATTGTGGTTATTTTGGCTATCTTAGTTTTGTTGTATGGACAACATACCTTACCATGATACTACTCTAAAAGGAAAATAATAAGAAAAAAAATCTTTATTGTTACAAAATAGGAGGATTAACATAATAAATTTTTGTAAGTACACTAAAAACAATATTGTTTTGAATAGCCTATTTCATTCTGAAAAAATTGATATATAATTTGTATGTTTTATATACCAATTTATATGTTTTATGTTGTTTGTACTAAATGTTTGCGCGGCGGCCAAAAAAACCTCACCAGTAAAGGAGGTTATAATTACCAGTTGGAGGGTTAAGTTCAACCATTTTCTGCAGTAATCGTTTCTTTCGATCCAATTCCTTGGCTTCCAGTTGTCTCTGACGCTCTGCTTCCCTCTCTTCAACCAGTCTTTGGCGCTCCATCTCCTCCTGAAGTCTCTGGTGTTCCATCTCCCTCTGGAGTTTCTGGCGTTCCATTTCCCTAGCTTCAAATTCCCGTTGACGTTGCAATTCTCTTTCATCTTGTTGTTTCTCTAGTTTATTTATTTCTTCCATTTTTTCTAGCTCTAATTGCAACAAACGACGTTTACTGGACGTTGAAGTCCTAGTTTTGATTGTCTCAGTTTTCGAAGACAGAGGCTTATCCAGCCTAGGCTCATTTGTCCTGTCATTGAATGTATCAGGAGAATACCTAATTGGAGGATGCCTTTCTCTCAAAGATTTCCTTATAGACATTATAATTAATCAGGTTTCGGCACCAAATGTAGAAAATAATTAGACTGACAAGACTGAAAATATAATTCAAAAGGACATTTTATTTTGCATTGCCTTTTATAACAAAAATATATTCAGTAATAATAAACAAATCATATGATATTAAAACACATAACAAATTATATCAAATAAAACATGTGTCACATTAGTCTGATTTGGAGCAGATTACACGGAGGTTCCGTTCAAAAGTTATCGTGGTCACGGACACATAGATATATATAGATATATATATAGATATATATATATATATATATATATATATATATATATATATATATATATACACACATATATATCAATTTGAGTGAACGATGTTTTTGGCTTCTAGGGACCTCAAAACGAAAAAGTATCATGGTCCCGGGCTTAGGTCTTACCGTGACTACTACCGTAATAGCGTATTCCCTATAGGGAAATTCGCTAAAAATTAGTAAATTTAACAAATAATAAACATATGATGGGTATTTCTGTTTCTTGCTGAGGTAGTCGGCCTGATAAATTAAAGAAAAATTAGGAAAAATACATGCAAATAAATGTTTTTAATTTCTATCTTTTCCTTTTTCCTTTTTTCTCATTTTTTATCGCAGATTGAGGCCATGGGGTGTTTTTGACTTATTTATTAATTGGTGTGCTTGTTCTAGACATCTAAGGGAATGGGGTGTTGAAATTTTTTCTCAACTGACGGATTGGTTTAACTTTGTATGTGTCCTCGAAGGTTTCTTTATGCCCTTGCCCATGTACGATCAGTGGTTTAGACATGTCTTCATGTTTAAAATCAAACCGATGTGTTTGCTGTGGAACCTATATAATCTTTGGGGCATTTTCTGCATTGTATTTGATATACAATGTTTTTAGGCTGCTTTCACACTGGCGACAAAAACAGCTGACGCCGGCAGCAAGTGGTCGCGCGTTTTGAAAAAGCATTGAATCAAATGGGTACGTTCACATTGGCGATTATTGTCGCAAGTGGCGTGCCACTTGTAGCCAGGTGGCGTTTTTGACATGCAGCACAACTGGTGTTAATTTAAATAATCAAGTTGTTTTCAAATATATTCATTAGATGGCGTTATAATCAGTTAAATGTTTCTTGTATCACCTGTTTTTGAAGACAGTATCATTAATGGTTAATTCATAAGCCTTTAAATGAAGATTGCCTAAATTATAAGTAGTCGAGTAATGCTGATGATTTTATTAACTAAAAATATTATTATACATGTATATAATAGTTAAATGATAATTTTGGCCACAAAATTGAAAATCAGTGGTTGGCATTTCCCAAAAAAGAGCAATATTACGAATATTACATACAAATATGAGTTTTAATATTATCATAAATAAAGCATATATTTGTTAATTAATTTGTCGTTTGTAATAATTATGATTTAATGGAATAGGCAAAGGTAGAGTTCCCCATTCCTACTGTTATGTGACCGATAGTAAATTTTGAAAAAAAAAGACAGCGATGAATGTCTTTCAACTGGATCGATTTGCAAGATGGTCTTCTTGAGGAGCTCGAAGGACGTCTGCTCAGCTTCACCCTAAACAAACTTGGCACCCTTCTTCCAGAGAGCGTTGAGAGGGGCCGCCAACTCAGCGATTTTGGGGATGAAGTGCCGGTAAAAACCTACCATGCCTACAAACGTCAAACTTTGCGTGAAACTTTGCATCTTTAGGAGGAGGAAACTCCCTGATGGCCTGGGTCCTAGCTGGATCAATGCAGACGCCCTTGGAAGACACCAGATGACCCAAAAAACGAAATTTCAGCTTGGGCAAAGCTGACTTTGTACGGGTTGTCGGTAAGGCCTTCCCTAAGCAATCTGTCCATGTCTTCCTCAAGATGAATTAGGTGGTCATCGAAACTCTCACGCCCCTTTCACACATCACGGTTTTGCCCGTACGATTAAAAATCGCACGGTGGACATTCCAATAGAATCTTATGAGACCTTTCACACAGGCACATTGACGGTTTTTAACCGGCTGCCAATTATTTATACGGTGTGACGGACGATTTTTAAATCGTCCGCTTTTTTCTCGAACGGCTAAAAACGTGATGTGTGAAAGGAGCGTCACTGTACACCAGAAGGTCGTCCAGGTAGTTGAAAAGAAATTTTAATTTGACATCTTGAAAAATTTAATCCAGAACTCGGGTGAGAGTCTGAGCCCCCACAGCTAGGCCCATTGGAACTCTAATGAACTGATAAAGATTCCACGAAACACAGAAAGCAGTGGTCTAGACTCAGCCTTCAATATGGGATCTGATTATAAGCCTGGTTGAGATCGGAAACGGAGAAATATTGGGCCTTACCTTACCGAATCAACGGAAAGAGAGGAGTGCAAATCAGGAAGAGGTACAGAGTCAAATTCAATTTTTGAGTTCAAATTTTTGTAGTCAAGCACCATGCGATACCTGCCATTCGGCTTCGGCACAAGGAAAGCTTGAGCGCCAAAGCTCGATCACCCCATTTTCGAGAAGTCATTGATGATACCACGCAGGGTTTCCATCTTAGATGGAGCCAGTTTATAAAGGTGGGGTCTTACCGGCCAGGTGTCCGTCAAACGAATTTTATATTCTAAGAGGTCGGTTATCACCAGTTTTGGCGTCAGCACGTCAGGAAAACGGTTGCAGAGCTTTCTGATGGCGTCCACCTCCGCCTGAGCCTGAGTCAGATGCCTCAATGAACGGATCAAGTGTGGTCTCACTATCTGCGTCAGGCTTGATCGCAGCAGCGAACCCAGCCACACTGTCAGAGGAAGGGATAGACACCAGCCGAGAAAACCTGAAGTATCACTGGCCTCTACCTGAATCCAAAATCAACCCAGTGCGCTCCCAATGTGACAGGAAAACACAGGTCCTTTGCAATCCAAAAGCTCCAAACCCTTCAATTTTGAATTTGAAATGGGCTTGATGGATGATTGGCATAGGGGATTTAGACGCAGTCCAGCAGATAAATAAGTTGCGGTCGACTTGCTTTATGAGCCCAGAAGATGACAAAAGCTCAAAGGAGATGAGCTTCACCTGGATATTCATATACTGATAAACCCAATTACTTTTAAAATTCTATTCTATCAAAGAGGAAGCATTATTTTTAATTCTGCAATCAATTATTCTGGACCCGCCGGCGGAGTTTTCTAAAGAGTTTACTGTCAATATTTGTGGACGAAACCACTAGTACGTAGATATTTAAAATCTTGAATACACTTAGGGCAGCAATATTATAATGAATATACACACAGTTATCGTAGTGAAAGATACATAATTAACATAACGGCAGACAACCTCGAAATGTTAGTTCAATCGTTTTGATATAAATCACTACATTATAGCTTATTGTCATATAATTATTATTAAACACTAGCAATCGTCTATTTTGTTTGATTTATAAAAATATTTTTTTATTATTTAAAACATTATATAAAGCCATTTTAATGTTTTGTAGGTCTTTGGATATTTCATAATTTACAATGTAAAATCATTTATGATTTTTACTAAAACATATGAACGATAACAACGCGACAGTGTTAAGAAAAGCAACTAAATTATCTACACAACCGAACATAGAATCTTGTTTCAATAATCCAAAATGCAGCTGGTGGCGTAAACAACGACAGCGACAATTGTAGCTGCCGCAAAAGTCGCCAGTGTGAAAGCAGCCTTAGATTCACAGGAGAAACTGCCTTGAAGGGACCGGAACAGCTGTGCAGTATATAATTGGCAGCAATATAGTACTGGTGGCGCAGAGAGCACTTTTTTGTATCCCTCCCCTCAGAGTATGATTATGATGTTATGGGACAGCCTTAACTCAGACTGCAGTTTGTTATATTTGTCGGATCAATCTGTCTCAGCAGGGGCGGCTCTAGGTTTTAAATCTTGGGTAGGCAACCTTCCAGGAGGCCTGGGGGTACGGAGTACCTAGAAAATTAATAAAAATTATTGCTTTTAAAAGAGTTTTAAACTATCTAAGGACTCTCATGAGGATCAGTAAAAGAGCAATGTCTTGAAGAAAATTGCCTTTTATTCAAATTAATCATATAGGCCTAAGTCATTTGAAAGTCATATGGTGCATTTTCTCATTATCTTATTATATTTATAGCCTATACTCTAAAACAAGAAATGTTTACACAGGAAAATTTTTTTTTGCTCCAAGGATTTTTTATATTTTTTTTAATAAGGGGGTTTTGGCCACGAGGAATCGATTGGAGCTGGTCCTATGTCGTGGAAAATCTGGTTTTTGTCCTATAGCCCTTCAAAGTTTCCATGTTATCCTTATGGAGATTTTTAAACTGAACAAAAATCGGCTAATAACTGTACATATAAATCAATGTGTTACATCTTTAACCTGCGTGTAGTTTAGGAAAATTATAACAATAAAGTGGAGCACCCTGCTTCGGCCTGGCGAAAGAGCGAAGCGAATGAGCTCTTCTTAAAAATGAAGAGCAGAGAGGGCAAGTGAGCGGAGCAAACCAGGTTTGTGTGAGAAACAAAAGTAATAATTTTGCCGAGCATAAGCTCGGTCCCCCTGGTACTTATTGTACTAAAGTAACCAATTGTTCAATTGTTTTAAACAAACCATTTCATAAATATCTTAACGTTTAATGAAATTTAATTTATTATTTTTAGAAATAAAAATGACAAAACACTAGGATGACACAGGAGGTTGTAGCTAAGCTCTCTTTTCAATAGAACTGAAAAAAACATTTATCGTAGGCCCTACCACACAATACTTTTAAACAATCTAGAATTTTCACTAACAACCCATTTAGGAAAGTTTATTCCTGGCTGTGTGGGCCCAGCATTACAGTTACTTAGAAATATTAGTTTTGTTTGGCACACTAACAGCTTTAGGTGAAAGGTGACGAATCAGAGCTAGAATTAGTCTTAGAGACGTTCCCCCACTTGTATGTGGCTCCTCTAACTTAGGCCTTTTATTGTCTTGATCGCTAGGTGTACTCCCAGTACTAGTACTTCCTCACATCAATTTTACTATATATCTTTCCATATTGTAACATAATCAACACAACACAGCATACTAAACAATGAATAAATAAATAAATAAATAAATTTATTCACCTCAGACATGTAAACATGCGTTAGGCATACTTAATCTAACTTAAATTTATAATACAGTAGTAGACTCCCTCTTAACCGGCCACCTTTTAACCGGTCTCCGCTTTAACCGGCCTACCCTGACACAAAATAACATCTATTTAACCGGCCATTTTTATCTCAACATCGCTTTAACCGGTCGCATTTCGCCGGAAACTAAGTTTTCTTATCTAATGTATCATTCAATTCAACTTTATTTCATATTGACGTTCTCAAACCAATTCAACTATAACGTTCTGGACGGAAGTGACTGCCACCGGAAGTCAATGCGTTTGGACCTACTATCCAGTAGACCACAATAAAGAAACGAATTATTATTATTAGTGTAGGTTTGTTGTGGATTTCATTGTGGTGGATATTAGCTATAAATCATATACAGTGTTGTTTAAATCATATTTAAGGTTGTTTTTTAAGTAATAATTATATTTAGGTCATATAAAATTGTGGGATGGCGTTCTTAAATTTTTCTTAAGTATGCTCTAAAACAATGGCTGTTAACTTTTAATATTGACCAAATTGAAGATTTTTTTAAATAAATAAAAACTCAATTGTTTGTTTGTTCATAATTATATAAATGTTTAATTATACTATTGAGCACCTGTCCTCTGCAATTCGTTGATATTTATATTTAAATAAGTAATGAAAGTACCTCAATGCAGCTTAGGCTAACGAGGTGCTATGCCATTTTATTTATATGTAAGTCTTTGTAAAGTTAGTGATTTTAATTTTTATTTTATATAGGCCTAGGTTGTACTTGGTATCATTGTACTCTATATGTAATCTTTTGATGTTTTAATCAGGACTAGGTACAAAGACTGTAAAAATTTGTATGAAATCTTTTTGGCAATAAAGATATTTCTGATTTTCTTCTGATTTCTTAAATGAACATCGGTTTAACCGTCCAATTCATTATCCGGCCGCGGCCTGGTCCCGAGGTGGCCGGTTTAGAGGGAGTCTACTGTACATAGGTTTTGTACGCTAATTTTCCATATGGTTTCTTCTTTTTCATCAATATAAATTCTTTGTTTTCTTCTTTTTTTCATAAAAACTTTCAAGTGAATATAGGCCTAATGGTTCTTCCTCAAGTAAATTTTTTAACACTTTCAATTCTTTTGATGATTTTATTTCCAATTTATCATTTGTTTTATAAAATTTATAATTTTCCGTGATATTTCATGGGGAGATTTTTTATATAAAACTATTCTATGAAATTTTGTAGGAATTAGCGTTGAATTTCTGGTCTGGTAGTTATATTTACATTATTCATGTATGAATTCTTTATTCTTTATATAAAATTTTGCCATTTCATAAATGTACAAGCCAAATACTGTTAAAATTCTGTTTTTAAATAAATCGTAGTAATGTGAGGTGAGGTCTGTTGACTGACAGATGGAGATGAAAACGGCAAGTTATGAGACTTCTCTTCTGCCTCTCATATTCATCGGCTTGCCGGTGCCACGTGCCCAAATCTGACAAACAGCGTTGCCAAACGATATTAGTGAGCTTGTATCCTCGTAAGTTTTGCATAGACTTAGTCACGATAACAGTTCTTAACAGTTAAATAACTACTTTTAATACTGTTGAAGCTAATGGTCGAACATAATTTTTCTGTAAAAGATCCGGCTATTGGAACGGATACTTAATTCAATTTCAAACATAAAAAATAAATACCATATTTTTTATTTTTGGGTAGGCAGGTGCCTACTCCCTAGAGCCTCCCCTGTGTCTCACACCTAGATGGGACAAATAGTGAAACCAGCATTGCATCAATTAGCAGGAGTACTCCAGCACTCCTAATGTTTTAAAATCAAATATTCAGACAAAATTGTTAAAATTAATTGGTAAAAACTTAATTACAGCAAGTATTAAATCTACTGAAAATCTTGTAAAAAATGCAAGGTTTTCTCTTAGTATAATGGAAAAATCGCCTACGGCTCGATGGGGGCTCCGCCCCCATGCCCCCTCAGGGGTTGCCCCTGAGTAGTTAAAGCCCAAATTAGAGTCGTCGTTACGTCATAGATATATCTTTCATAGTTATAATTTGAATGCCAGAGCTCAAAGTTCAAGATTTCATAAAAGCTTAGTGTTAATTTGGGGGGATACATAGTGTTACTTGGAGATTAAAAGTAAAAAGCAATAATAAAATAATTGTTATCTTAGCTTTTTACAGGCTGCGAGTGTATCTTCAATTTATATGTGAGAATTTTTTGATATTTAAAGAATGGTAAAAGAATCGTTGAGGGACATTACGTCATCGCGCAACTAAGAACTTGGTGCAATGAAAAAAGTACAAAAATATCGAATTATCATTAAATTTGAATTAAATGTGTTTAAAGGTCCATTTTTGTAAAAAAAAAATATTTGTTCACTTGAAAAGAACTTAGCCATTACAAATGTTCAAATATGCTACAAATTTAAACCTGAAAGGTAGAGAAACGGTTAAAACAAAACTTATGTGTTAAAAAGTTGTGGGATCACGCATCTTGGTCAGGGCCGCATTTAGCCAAACGGCGCCCCTAGGCACATAAAACAGTTGCGCCCTCCCTGCCGCAATACCGGCCAGGAAATATAAATAAAGTCACGAGTATTTTTTTCGATATTCGTTGTTTCAAAATGACGGCCACTTAAAGTCCAAATACCTCAAAACCGGCAAATTGTATCAAAATTTTACAAGAGAGAAAAAGTTGAAAGATTTATTAAACTACCTACCAAGATTCTACAGATCTAACAACAAATAATGGAGCTATGCACTACGGCGGCACGGCTCGGACAGGCGTCATGGCACGGCCCGCAGATTTTTGAGCGGTTGCGCGTACACGCACAAATTCTGTGTTACTAGCGGACACCCGGCGTTCCGGCCATCCGCACTTTCCGTCAAAAGAGGTCAGTTGTTTTAACAACTTTATTTACTATTGCGGAGATGGGTAGAACGATGAAAATAACATACCGTCCGTCTCGGAGAGCCGTCACGGTTGGTACGGTAGCTCGGAAATTTCCTGAGATTCCTTCTCCCGAATCTTTTGCAAATCTGCGGTAGGTGCGAATCGTCCGGTAATGTCCGTTACGTGCCGTATCGCCGTAGTTCGCGCACTCTTATGAGTTTCAATGTTGAAAACTTTAAAAAATGCGGTACCGCCCATCCGTCTGTGCTGTGCCGCCGATGTGCGGGCGTAGATTATTGTAGTTTTTAAATAAAATAACCTTAATTTGCAAAAATTAAAATTAAATCGAGGTTTTTATACAGAAAAATCTGAATAGCTGAGTTACTTTTGTTAAATCCTTATTTTGGTATCATTGGTTGTATCATTTATTTCGTTATATGTCTTGTCTCCTGTAAAATATTGTTCAACTTTACCGGATTTGAAATATCTATTTTTTTATGGTGACCATTTTTAAAAATATTTGGATAATATTTTCCCCTGTAAATGAACATTGGTGTGATAAAATTTAATGCCAAATATTGAATTAATTTTATAGTGATCCTTTACAGATAGTCTATAAAAATTAAGTGTAAAAAACAAAGTGGCGGATAGAAGCTAAACAAAGCCGAAAAAATATAGGCCTACTAAACATTTTAGATTTTTATTTTGATGTATAGAATACAAATATGCATAGTCAGTGACAGGGACGGGGTTTACTGACTTACTGTATACACAAATATATATTGTGATATTTTGAATAAAACAAATCCTCTAAAATGTATAGTGTCATATTATACTTCGCAGTTATTGGCATATAACCTGTCACTGTTACTTCACTTCTTCGATCTTCTTCACTTCTTCAAAAATTCAATCTTGAAGTGAAACATTGACAATACCATATTGTATTGAAAGAAAAATTTTTGTAACCGCGGGTTTTAAATAAAATAAATAATAACTGTTGGTACGGTCAAAACTTTATTTGGTTTCCAAATAAGAAGTCCAAATAAGAGATGTAAAAAAACGATTTGTTTTGTTTGGCCGCCGCCGCGCCGCAAAGCAACGCAGAAAGGTATGTACGAGCCTTACGTTGTGTCGCCCTATTTCGCAGGCGTTTACACTGCAATAATAACGCGCATGAATACCAAATTTCTCTTTTTAACCCCTCGAAATTTTGCGCCTCCTAAAATTTGGCGCCCCCTAAAATTTTGCGCCCTAGGCCTGGGCCTAGTGGGCCTAGCGGGAAATGCGGTACTGATCTTGGTTACTTAGCGCAAATAAAGGAAATAACGTATAAAAATTAAGAAAATCTTGTTAATCAATAATTAAGTCTAAATTATTAAACTGGTTAGTACCACCGAAGTAGTGGACTGCCAATTTAACTTTACTCACAATTAATACTAATAAAAAGTTTGAAAATTGCTTATGGCTTTTTTCTTTTTCCCTGGTCTCTTAATTCATAAAAAAACTGTCCCCACTTAGGAAAATAAATAAAAAATTCTAAACATTTCCAAATCGATGCAAAAGTTCACATTAATAACTGTAAACTAAAATGCCTTGCTTGGATAAAATAAAACTATAGGTGCATGGTGGTAATAATAATAAAAATAATCGGCCTGTAAAATTCACCAATAAAAAATGGAAAAACTTATTTTAGATAAAGAGTGTTGATATTGACAATGGTTTTGTCAAATAATGACTTACGAAAACTTATAAAATAATTGATTATTCTTAGGCCTCCTTAGACAGTAGATCTAGGTTCTTGTATATAGACAAAAACATTTGGGGAAATGAACAAATATTTATATATGTAATGTACAGCAATATCTCACCTAAAATAATCAAAACCTTCAATGGGAATATTTTAAATATAAGTAATTGTAGGGATAGAATGGAGTTGTGAAATAATAATGGACTATGTAAATATTCTAGATATCATGCTTAAAATTGATATGTGTTAAAATTTTGGCCACACGATGTAAGTAGTTGGTGTATTCAAAATGAATAAAAGTGGAATAAAATTATAAGTTTTAATTGAGGTACGCTGTATATAATGAAAGACAAAAAATACTTAAGAAAGATATTAGAAAATTTAAAATCCACCGATAATGAGTTGCAGGTGAGGCCCACCGAAGAACTGCCCGCTAAGACAGTAAGAAAACCGGCTAATACGAAAATCGCCTGTAGCTCGTTTTTTAAAACCACATCCTAGTTCTCCTTAGTTCGTAAAAAAAATGAGAATTGTGAAATCATGATCGATTATGGAAATATTCTAGATATTATGGTATATGGAGGCTCCACCCCCTTTCCCAGAAATTAGTTGCCCCTATTCTTTAATTGCCGTAAAAATCTCAAGCACTGAACATGGTAGTTGAGGCCTCCACCCCATAACCCTCGTTGTAATTTTGTTTGATACTCTAACTGTACTGATTAGGGTTATGAGTGTGGGTTTATGTGTAGTTTCTATGTACCTATTATACCTGAGTACTAGTACAGATTTTAAGTTAAGCTTGTTAATTTTGTTTGATACTCTAACTGTACTGATTAGGTTATGAGTGTGGGTGTATGTGTAGTTTCTACGTACCTACTATACCTGAGTACTAGAATAGATTTTAAAAGAAACTATACTGTAGTAAACTAGTCGTCAGGGGATGTGACGCCATGCCTTGCCTCACCCTCCTAGCGCAAAAAGTATGAAAAAAATATCTGGATAAAATGGATGAAAATGTAGGATGGCTAAACTAAATAAACTATTTTGCATAAACTAATTATTATATAAACTATTATTTAAATGAAAAAATAAATACCGTCAGAAAAAATAGGACAACATGAACAAACTGTTATGAACCCGCTACAGGCTAATCACAAAAATACTATTCTATGCAAAATAAAAATGTATGTTATAATTTAAGAATAATTATTATAAATACTACTCATAAATCCTGTTGGAGTTACAGGGATAAGTCAAACATTAGTTAAAAATTAGAAATTTACCTCGATTAGTTGGAAACCAAAGTTTTAGGTCAGTAAGTAACAAACAATGTAAAAAATCGCTAAGTAACAACAAACAATTCAAAACAATCAGTTACCTAACAATTAATTGTAAAACAACAGTATGGCCTAATAGGTAGAATAAAAGGCATTCATAACACTTATTTTGTTGTTGTTTGGTATGTACTTCCCCACTCACTCATCGGGGTATCAGAAATTCATCAAATGTCGGTAAAGTAGATTTAGTTCTCGCTTGGGAATTACTGTGTAGTAAGTGATATATGGGTGATATAGCTAAACTTCGCTTAATCTACTTTACCGACATTTGATGAATTTCTGATACCCCGATGAGTGAGTCAGTCAGTTACACATGCGGGAGTATATAATTTAGACTCGCCTACGGCTCGATGGGGGCTCCGCCCCCATGCCCCCTTAGGAGTTGCCCCCTAGTTTGAATTAATAAAAAGTCAACTTTGAAATAGTTTAGTTCCACATAAGACCTGAACAGAAAAGACAGTAACAAAACTATCTAATACTCTAAATTCACAATCAATAGCAAAAAAAGCTTTAATAATCTCCTATTAGTAGGTTTTAATATCCCTCCTTAGTAAATAGTTTTAAAAAATTGAGCTGTGAAATAAATATTATTTATGTAAATATTCTAGATGTTATGCTTGATGGAGGGTCCAACCCAATAATTGGTCCCCAATTCCGTAAATTACTGTCAAAACCTCATACAAAGAACAGGCTAGTTGAGGGCTCAACTCCAACGTCAGTAACAGAAGCCGCCAATACACACTACTCACAATAAATAATAATAAGCTTTGAAATTTGTCCTCGGCTCATGGTTTAATCCCACTCCCTAGTTCCCCTTAGTTGGTTAAAAATATAATGGAGTTGTGAAATATTAATGAATATGTAAATAGTCATGCTCAAAAGTTGTTGTGTACAAATTTGGAGGTACGATTATGATTGCACATGATTGAGGTAATAGCTGTATTCTGAAAAGATAAAAGTGGATTAAAATTATAAGTTTATACAGAGGATCGTTGTATGTAATAGAAGAAAAAAGAGACAAAATCAAGATATTTGAAATTAAAAAAATATATGGTATAGTCTAAGATGCTTCAGTTCCGCCATGGGGTGGCCAAGAAACGCAGGAATCATATATGTACCATATAAAGAAACGATAACAATTTTATCATTCAAAATCAGCAATTATTAATTTAACAATTTTAAATGTTATATATATATATCAGTTCAGAAAATTAATAAAAATAGAGCCCTAGTAGTATGTAATAGATCACAGGGTATTAGGTACTATAATCATGAAGTCTTAAAGTCTTTATATAGTATTAAAATGAAGAAAGTTGCAACTTAAGAACCCTAAATCTGCGTACATTATGCATTTTCAACCAATGGTAGTAAAAAAACCAATATTGAAATAATAGCCAAAAAAGGATTATTGGTTAAATTAAAATATACTGAAAGAGTTACGATAATTGATAAGCATAGAATAGTTTTCAATTACAACAATAATAGGGTTAATCGAGACTTTAGGTGAGAGCACTGCATTGAGGAAGTTTGACGGACAAAGTGGCAGCGAGAAAAATTACTATTGAGTTTAATTCAATTGGTTATTATAATATTTCTCTGCATGATGGGTCATCAGATATGTAGATAGTCTTAAAAAAACGTAGGAAGTAGGTAAACGTTAGCAAAGGTAAGAATGGAAATTTCAATGGTTCTATAACTTAATATGTTCAATCGTTTCCTAAACTAAAATCTAAGCCTGATTGGACAGCAGCAAATAGGTAAAAGACTGGATGTCAAACTTGTTGGGACACGTTCAACTCTTCAAAGTAAAACTGCACCAGAACTATCAACTGAAGCGCTATATTCAATCATATAGAGAGACAGCATACAAATAGTAGAAAATTAAGTTATAATTACTGTATTAGGTTATTTTTTGAGCGAAAACCTACAAGAAAATTTCCAGCATGAGAAAACTTAAGTCTAGAAAATGTAATAAGACCTAAAATATTTTTAGCAATTAATATAGAAATCAAAGCGGACTTCACCTGAATGTAAAGATACGCTTTCGATTAAGAAAACTTCATTTTCAACAATAACACAGCAATCGAAGGGAAAACCATACGCAAACAAATATGCGCACATTTAAAGGTATAATTATCAGGAAGAGGTGTAGTTAAAAGACATCATTTAAATACAAGCGAGAACTAAGCGACTATAATAGCGCTCCAAGCGACATCTTCCTAACCAACACCTCGCCTTTATAGAATTTTTTTATGATTTGAAAGTTAAAAATTTGTAGTTTTTGGGCATTTTAATACTGTATAAATCTAAGCGAGTATTACCCTGGTGAAATAACCGGCTCTCAATGCATCGAAACACCGCCGTCTACATTAAACGTTTATGTGACGGACGTTTAACAATTACGGACGTTTGAATCAAACACGGGTGTAGTTGAAAGAAATCATTTAATCACGAGCGAGAACTAAACCTGCAAATTGATCTACGTTACCCAAACGGTGATATACGCTCACACGGCTGAACTACGTTACCGACATATCTATATTTTTTACCTTTTTTATAGTTTAAAAGTAAAAAAGTTGTAGTTTTATGATTTTTCCTAAATTGAAACATCTCAAAGAATGTCCATGCCAACTTTCAAGTCTCTATCTTAAACGGTCGCTTCAGGAATTTAAGATCATCAGTGAGTCAGTCAGTTACACATGCGGCTGTATATATTATAGATGAATGGATAGAAGATGATAATATTCACAAGTACTTTGACATGATAGACGTATTTTAATTGGTGATGATACAATAATATATACTAGAGAGATCACCTCCTCACATAACCTCATTGGTTTTAAATACATATTGTGTTTGATGAAATACACCTCTTTTGTCAGAACGTGCAATGAAAGCTAAATTGGGAACTAAAATTAGTTTGTAATGACAATAAGAAACATTTTAAGATTTAAGGGTCAAAACTCGTTTTGTAATAATTTCCATAAATTATTTTAATGTTCATATTTAGAACCAAGAATTAGTTGACTTTATTCACTGTATTTAGGCCATTGAAAAGTTAAAGGGTTAGATATGAAAGAGTCTGTATTTAAAATTTTAAGTGTTGCCATCTGTGGTGAAAAATGACTAACTGTCTAATCCAGCTGATTAAAGAGCATAGATAAAAAGGTAGAATTAAATATTCCCATAAGATTAACATTGAATATTTCTTTTACTGTAAGGGAGAGCCTTTTTGACGAACGATGCTTTAGAGCAGCTAAAATCGTTCTAATTGCAACATTTAACAATAATAAAAACTTTCATTGGCTACTTTGACATACTATGAGGCAAAGCCATAAGGTCGCTAAGTCAATTAAAGTTGTAATGAACCTTCACACCACTCTAGTCTATGACATGAAAAAAATTTAGACCCTTAGGTAAAGTCGTTATCCAGTGAAAAGAGGACAAAATAGGACCCATGAGCGTTACAGACAGAGAGAGAGAGAGAGAGAGAGAGAGAGAGAGAGAGAGAGAGAGAGAGAGAGAGCCCACTGAGCACAAGATTTCCCCAGGATATCCCAAACGAGTCCCAAATATCCTATTCAGATCCCGGGATATGGAGGATATTCTAGGACATTCTAAGCATATCCCAAAAGGACTTTAATAGAAATACAAACTTTTTACGTAAATAGGACTAAAATTAAACAAATTCAAACAAAACAGGTTTAAAATGGATTTGTTTTACTTTTTTGGCTATAAGACACCCGTCAAACAAAATTTCAAAGGATATTCCAGAGATGAGGAGGTGCCGTTCAAAAAAGGTTTTGTCACAAAAAATCACATATTGAGATATTGGTATCACTGTAAAGGTTATTTTAAAAGCAATACGTTTCTGGTCTTAAAACCGGTCAGAAAAAATCTTGTCCAATAGTTTTTACTGGTTAAAATTAGTGTAACCAAACAAAAAGAGTTTTGTCCACCACATGTTTTCAACCAGAAAAGATTTAGTCACAACCAACCAATTACAGGGCTTGATTTTCTGCTACCCATGATGCTTTGTGGTTATTGATGCAAAGATCTGATGACAGTTTTAGTAAAAAGACTGCTCTAAAAGACTGATCAAAACACAATTTGTTTTGTAATGATTTTTAAAATCAAATCTTATTTCTATTTCAAAGTTTTTTGTAACAATTCTTAATATAATGATTTTTAATTATTATAGCAAAATCAAATTTTTTAAAGACACATAAATTTAATGAATATTTTTTATTAAAAATTAAACCTTTAGTAATTATTTTTTAATAATAAATAATTTTTTAAAGATCCTTATTTTTATTACCAGACGCTGAGTAAAATTATTAAGTGTCACTTTCCTTACTCAGATGCCGTGAGGCGTTCGCTAGGAGAAAGTTACGAGACTGTTGAATTTTTATTTTTGTTCTTAGACCCCCAAGTTATTAAACAAAAAGTTTTTATGACTCTAGTGTAATTTCTTTAAGGCCCTAAAAGTATGTCATTAAAATCAAGTAAAATATTTTTATTTTTTCAACTAATTATTCCTAATATTATGTAAGTATATTATGATAGAATATCAATGATTCATTCAAAAAAGAATTAGTCCAAACGCTTCTTTAATCAAAAAAGGTTTTGTCCAGGGAGACTGAACAAAAAAGGTTTAGTCCAATATTTTTATTCGTTTTTCAGTAAAATATTTCAAAATATATTTAATTTAAGTCAAAAATTCTAAGTTTTATAGCATTTGAGAGCTGTTAGTTCATAAACATACCCTGTGTTATCAGATATAAACGAAATATGAGTTTTCCGGCTACCCTGAAAAGTCTGATTTACGTGACTAAACCTTTTTTGAACGCCACCTCCTCAGATATCCCAAGGATGTGTCAGGCCTGCGTAAACGGCCATATTCCAAGGATATCCCTAGGATATGTGCGTTTTTTTTTCAATTTAGTTCAAACATTCAAAATAGGGGTTTTGCTAAAAGTCTAAAATCATCAAGTCATTCAACCATTTTTCTTTGAGGCCTCTTTTCGAAAACTTCTGAAAAGAGCTCCTGGGGAAGTCCCTGGAATATGTCCGTAAGCATAGTTTTAATTAAATTCTATAAAATCGTTCACATCCTTAGGATATTCTCAGGATTTCCCAAGTAAATATCTGTTGACACAGTGTAAATTATTGAAATCTATATATATAATTCTGTAAGCGAAATTTCTTGAGCAAAATTGTGAGAGTTATACAAATCGCAGAATGATGGGAGGGGTCTCAAATTAAAGGTCTCGGTCCCATACACGAGGGAAAACTATCGGCGTATCCATAATGTAAACAGGAAATGAGAAATCACGTAAAACGTCCTCCATAAGAATAGCATGGGGATTTGAAAAACGTCTGCTTTGTGTACATTAAAACATGTGTTATGGTTTAATTTTCAAACGGGGACACAGATGATAACTTTGAGTGAAGATGATAAAATAATTCACCACCTAGAGAAGCAATCTATTTATATCTAAATGTATAATTAGGTAAGCGAAATTAATTGAGCAAAACTGCAAGCGTTATACAAATTGCAGAAAGGTGGGAAAGGGTCTCAAATTAAAGGTTTCGGTCTCATACGAAAGGGAAAATTATCGGCGTGTCCTTAATGTTAACAGGAAATGAAAATCACGTAAAACGTCCTTCATAAGAATAGCATAGGGATTCGAAAAGTGTGCTTTGTGTATACATTAAAACATATGTTACAGTTTGATTTTAAAACGAGAGACCAGATGATAGTATTGAGTGAAGAATTTTTAATAACCAAATAACAAAAATATACCAAGAGTTGTAATACTATAATAAGACGTTTTGTGGCTTGAGTGACTTTGAGCTACTAAAAATTCTTCGGAGCGTTACCAACCTTAGAAACTATTACAAATTTACTGCTGATTTTTACTGTTGTTATAATAGTTTAAATTGTAAAAAACTGGGTGTGTATGAAAATCATAAAATATATTGATCGTAACAGGGACGCAATGGGTGATGAGTTGTTGTTTGAGAAACGCCTGCATTAATTACATTAAAACATGTTTGGTTTATTTTAAGACGAAAAGTGTAAATGATCATGTTGAGTGACGATGATACATTAACTGAAACTTAAAATGTATTATTCAACAAAGTGTTGGTATTCTGTTAGCTTAATTTCCCCAGAAACATTTTGGTCATTTTCATAGATTGTAGAATTATAGAAGAGACGTTTGTCCTGCATACTAGGGGAAATGTAGCAAGTCAAAAACATACCAACAAAATGAGAAAATTATTAGAAGGATTTTTTTCTGAAATATTCTCCTTTAAAGATTCCTCCATGTATAGAGATTTAAAAAAAGTCTATTCTGTTTACACAAAGTCAAGATTTTTTATTAGGACGCACGAATATTGACAGTAAGTGAAGATAATCTATTTTGAGGCGCTGTGTTTATATTTGGTGACTAAAAAATAATAAAAATCGGATATTTGCTAAAAAAATCCATTTAATTTAGGACAAAAAAGGACAATGAAAGGGGAAACAAAGTATTGAAAGTTTATTGACTCTTAAATGGGTAATAAGCATCCGTCATGTTTTTTTTTTCTCATTGCCGCTTTTCTATGTTGTATTAAAAAGCCGTCATAGATCGAAGAAATTATGACTTCTTTCAAATTTATTTTCAAAGATCGATATAAGTTTACAAAAGACAAAATGACGCATTTACTAATGGGTGGCCCAATAGTACAGGATTGTAAAGAGTGCTTTGGGGGCGAATGGTCTGTTCAAACGGTATTGTAAAAATATTATTTAAATAAAAATTTTCTGGAAACTTTCGTAGTGAAGAATTGGTAATCCGCTATGGTTCATGCCATTTCAATTTTATGATTAGGGGCTTTTGCCCCTATGAGCCACTAGTACTAAATAAACTTGTATCATATAGGTCCAGAAAAATTAATTAAACAATCTAATAACATTAGATAATAACATTGTTTACAAGCCAAATAGATTTGTTTGAATTCAAACATTATAGTTGAAAGGATCTACAAAGAACATCCATAGGAAGTGTCAGTGATTAAAGCTATAATGCAAAATAGTGTATAGGTCATTCACTATAAACTAAAGTTTTAATAAATAATTTTCTTTAATGAAAACCTCTGAAAATAACTCTTAGTAAAAAGTATGGGAAATTTTCATAAGCAATGCCATGGCTACCTCTCTTCATGACAGGAGTTCCAGATGGGTCTCGAAGGATATCTCTTAAAAATATTCAATGAATGAATGAATGAAAAGGTTTATTTCAAAAATACAAATACAAAATTTTTACAATATATACATATAAAACATGAAATGTCCCCCACATGGGCATCCGCCTGTGGGTGGGGAACGAGTCCTTATCAGCTGTACATAAAAAATTTAATAGATAAAATAAACATAGCTCTTAACTAAACAATATGTCTAACCTATTTCATTTATGTAAAGAACAACTTATATCTAACATAAAAAAAATTAAAAGTAAAAAGCACAACAGTCGTTTGCATAGAGAAGGGGAATTAAAATTCTTACGTAAAATTATAAAATCAACAGAAAAACCTGAAACCATTCATACCGGAACCAGACACACACACATTCACACAATTTCTGTCTCTCACTCTCTCATTTTTCTCCATTCCCTCACCCGCTCACGCACCCCGCACGCACACACAGACACACGACACAACACACAACCGAATCTTACAATTAATTAATTATTATCTATATTGAGAAGAAAAAAACTTCCTCACTTCGTTCCTACCGGTATCAATTAACCACTTGTTTATAATCTTTTTGAATGTGTATAAACTGCAGTGAGGCGGATTTTTTAGAAATGGGGGAAGTTTTGAAAAAACAAAATTAATAATATAATGAGAAGATGTTGACGTGATGGTTTTAATTAATCTAGGAGTGACAATTCCGACATTAGCTGCCGTTCTTGTTAAATAAGGGTGCTTTATTTCGTCAAAAATATTATTTCTGTTTTTGAAAATGTAAGACACAATAGTTCTAAGGTAAAGTTGTGCTATATTAAGAACCTTAAATTCATCAAAAAGAAGTTCGGTGGAAAAACGACGATTTTTTTTAAGAGCAGCTTTAATAATAGAATTTTGAGTAATTTCTAGAGGGGAAATGATGCTTTGATAGCAGCCACCCCAGGCAAGGTTCCCATATTGCAATAAAGATTGAATATAAGCATAATAGATAGTTTTCATTAGGTCTGGCGAAAAATATTTACTAAGTGACGAAAAAATATAAATAAATTTTCTTAGTTTATTATTTAAATAGTTAATGTGAGAGTTCCATTTCAAACGATTGTCAAAAAATACTCCTAAATACTTATACTCTGAAACAATCTCAACACATTCACACTTCACACTCGCACAACCTTGCATACCACCACATGAATGCAAGCGCAGTTCGGCGTTCACTGGATCACAGTCCGCTCTGATAGAGATTGGCAGACATTTTGTTTTGGAAAGATTTACTGTGAGCCTACTTTGGTCAAACCAACGCTTGACGGTGAGCAGGCCCCCCTCCGCACGCCGGAAAGCCTCATCCCAGCTGTCGCCCTCAAAGAGAAGAGCCGTATCGTCCGCATAAAGAAAAATATTACCCCCCAGTAAATTAATTTTTCCCAGGTTGTTAACAAAAATCAAAAAAAGGAGAGGACCAAGAGTCGAACCTTGCAAAACCCCGAAATCAATTGCTTTCGGAGAGCTGCATTGTCCATTAATTGAAACTACTTGCTGACGATCGCTGAGATAGGATTTAAACCAATTTTGAGCAGAGCCCCTGACCCCAATTAAATCAAGTTTTTTTAATAAAATGCCTCTGTCAACAGTATCGAAGGCCTTCGCCAAATCAATAAAAATCAACAACGGTTTTTTATCTCGCTCAATTGCAGTGTGAATATTTTTAGTCAGAAGAAAAAGGGCGTCATTTATATTTTTATCTTTTCTAAATCCAAACTGGTTACTAAAAAGTATATTGTGCAAGTTCAAATGACTTTCTAATTGATTTCTTACACTTTTTTCTATTAGCTTAGAAATGACACTGGCCAGGGTGATTGGTCTAAAACTGACAAACTGGTCTTTAGGACCACTTTTATATATCGGAATAACCTTGCCTACCTTTAAAGATTCTGGAAAGATACCCTCGACAATGCTAGTGTTAATAATGTGAAGAAGAGGATCTTTAAGATAATGGAGACAATTTTTAATAAAAATTGCCGGAATATTGTCGATACCAGGTGCCGATCCTCCTTTGAGACCATTAACAATGCGGAACAGCTCATTCTCTGTGATAGGCACAAGCCGGAAATCGGCAGCAATCCGGTGATCCTCGTCATCCACAACGAGCTCGGACACGGGGGGGACAGCACCGGCAAGGCCGGCTCCGACACCGACGTAATACTCATTGAAACTGTTTGCAGCTTGCTCAACGTCATCTTTCTGAACGCTATCCTTATCCCTTAAAAAATACTCAATTGGAAACTTGTCTTTACTTTTTTTAATCCCCATCGCATCAGCAATATTTTTCCACAATTGTCTATTATTATTCCTTGATTCATTAATTTTGTTTCGATAATATATTTCTTTTGCGGATCTAATTGCTTTTGTCAAGGTATTTCGATAATTTTTATAGTGAAGTTTGAGAGCTACGTTAAAAGGCTGCCTTTTTAGTCGCTTACCTAACCCGTCCCTTGTCCGAACAGAACGCAAAAGACCTGGTGTCATCCAGGGTTTTACACGTACATTTTTTGATGATATAGTTGAATATTTAGTTGACGAAGACAGTATATTTTGCAATTGTTCAATGAAAAGAGTACAACCTAGATTAACATCATTGGAATTTAAGACCTGCGAAAAATCCGAACTTGAGACTAAATGTGCAGCTAATTCTAAATCAAGACGAGATATTTCATTTGTAAAATTAACTTTCCTAAAATTATTATCCGAGCGAGTTTGAAATTGCGCAACAGTAAAATAATGATCAGTCATCTCTGACTTAATTATTGCAGATTTCACCGAATTAATGTTTTTAATGTTAGTAAAGATATGATCAATACAACTTTTGCTATAATCGGTGACTCTAGTTGGAACATTTATACAACTTACAAATCCCGCGCCGTAGAGAACGTCAAGATATCTCTGTGATAGAAAATAGTCCCTAGATTCCGGTAAAATACAGCAATTGACGTCGCCGACCAGCCAGTACGCCCCAGCCCCGCACCCGACCTCAAGATAAGACTCAAGGTCGTCGATGAACCTCCCTAGGTCACCCGATGGACTTCTGTAGATAGCCAACAGTGACACCCGCTCACCACCAAACATCATATCTACCCGCAGACATGTGGCACCTTGCAAACAGATTTCCTCACAACACGCCGCAATACTCTTACTTACAAACGCAATCACACCGTCATTCTGATTTTTACATACTTTATTCACAAACATATCATACCCATCCATACTGACACACGCACTGTTCTCATCCATCCAGGTTTCTGTTAGAATAATTATATCGAATTTATTTTTATACAAGTTAAGCGTGAGCATAAGCTCATCAAAATGTTTATTACAACTACGAATGTTTAAACTAAGAATATTAATATAATTATTTGCGTTAACATTGTGCTCAGTAAAAAAATTGAAATCCCCAACCTCCTCATACACAAATGAATCGACTGTTGTACTATCAGCTATCTCATCAGTCACGTCGATGTCCATCGCATTCCTGTGCCCGCCTGAAACCCCTCAATTATGGAAAAGATAAGATATATCCCTAAAAGATTATCTACACGTATTCAATCGCATAGCATAGGCCTATAGGTCGTATTTTAAAAATACTTAATCTATTGAACTAACTTGGCAATTAAAATTGTCCAACATTAATTAATTACAATTTACCTAGCGGTTTTTTTAATATCAAGACCAAATTAATCTTGCGTCGTGAGACGGTTAAGACCAAAAAGTATAAAAGACTATAAAAAAGATTTTCAACTTAACTATCTTGAATTTATACTGTATAAAATTGACTACTTAAAAAAGATATATTCATCAATAGTTAATTTATTCTAATTTTACTATGCTAGCTGAAAATCAAAACCCGTCAACCTGTTAGTTCAAAAGTAATTTGCAAGAAATAAACCCCCTTAATTAGTTGTAAATTGGTAATCGCTAATATAAAATGTATAAGAAAAATTATACTTAAACCTCCTATATTATGTTACTTGTAAAATTAAACCTAAACAAAATATAGTCAGCTACTTGTTTCAGAATGTACTAAAAAAAGAAAATACACATTCGAGTTTGATTACACCTTACAAATAAAAGAAAATAGAGCTAATTGCAATCCTACACGTTATCATCAGTAGCCATTATGTCAGTGTCAACAGAGATTTGATAGGCATTACTATCTAAATACTGCTATCTTATATTTGTTGCAAGATAATATTATAGATGAATACACAACGTTATACAAAACTAACCAGTAAAAAAAAGTATTAAGCCTTCTCACTAATTATTCAGAAATTTTTACTACAAAAAAATTAATTTGTTTATAAGACTAATGTTGAACGTGATTAACAAAATTAATAATTGAATACATACATAGAATTAGACTAAGACGGTTCAGACTGACTTCACTTAAGCCTACTTCGACTGCGCTGGTGGTGTGTTCGTTCCCTTCGCCGCCGCCGCACCGCTGCCGCTGCCGCCACCGCCGACTCCACCAGTCCCCGCGATGTCATCTACCTCGTCAGGGCTCCATACGCGTTTAACAGCTGAGCTTGGTGTCTTCCTTACAAAAATCTTTCCGTCTTTTGACCAGGCAAAAGCAAGGCGGCCCTCCTTAACACATGATCGGGCGTGAAAAAGCAGTCGCTTGTTGTTTGGAGTCAAATGTTCAACAATGAATACCGGGCCTGGGCGCAGCGAGGGAGCTAAGTCTGTAGTTTTTAACCTTTTTGTTTTGGCGGCCGAAAGCCAAACTCAATGTCCTGGGGATATCGTGAAAGGATATCCCAAAATGTATGATTTGCAATATCCCTAGGATATACTTGGAATGACTTAGAAAATATTGGGGATATTTGGGTTTACGCTGGGATATCTCGATTTACCATTACACACCATAACGTACACAGGATAGGTATCTATTAACATCAAATACACTTTCAAAAGGTCAAACTACATCAAATAAAATGTAGTGATTTTACTCAAATTAAAATATATCAAGTATAATTAATAATCTTTTGTGTTAAAATATATAATCCAAATTACATATAACAGTTCACATTCAAAAGGTTTTGCTATTTTATTTCAAAATTTTTAAATATGTGAAAATAGTCAATTTGTAAAGTTACTTCAAATTTAGGCTAACTTTTTTACTTTGACTCGCAAAACTTCCAAGTGCACCAACGAAGGTCAAGTTTCAATACTTAATAGTAAATGAGAACACCTCAGAGCACAGGTCAGTTGGCCAATAGGTTAGAGCGTCAGGTCATTGAGTGTGAGGTCACAAGTTCAAATCCTGACATGAGCTTATACTTTTTGCTCCAAATTATTTTCATTTTTGTAATTTGTTCGTTAGCAGAAATGCATTTATTTATAAACTTTGATGAAAATAGTTACAATTTACAAGTTTTAGACCAGTTTTTAACGACATCCCATAGGGATATTTGAATATCCTAAGGATATCCCGAAAGGATATCCCAAAACGCGGGATATGCGCGGACATTCAATATCCCCAGGAGATCCCTGGGATGACTTTTTGAGAATATTGGGGATATTAAGGATTTCCCCGGGATATTCCAATATCCCATAAGGATATGTTTAGGAACTCCTGGGGATGTACTTGTGCTGTGTGGGAGAGAGAGAGAGAGAGAGAGAGAGAGAGAGAGAGAGAGAGAGAGAGAGAGAGAGGAGAGAGAGAGAGAGAGGAGAGAGAGAGAGAGATAGAGAGAGAGAGAGAGAGAGAGAGAGAGAGAGAGAGAGAGAGAGAGAGAGAGATAACTTTGATAACTTTGATAACTTTCTTTATTTAACCTGCCCTGACTTAGACCGAAGGTCCACTCTTCCGCCAGGACAGGCAACACAATTACACTAGTACATAATACAAACGAGTTGAGGTCGTTACAACTAAATATAACAGTAAATTGTAATTTTTTACACTAATTAAATAAAACTCACAAATGTAATATTAATACTAATCAAAAGTTCAAATAAAACATCACTACTAATTATATTTCATTTAACATATATTTCTAGTCCATTATAGTACCTTTTATAAAAAAAATTAAATTGAATTTTTACATTTTTGGGTCACAAAGTATAAATTAATATCTATTAATTGTCTATTCGAAGAATAGACCTAGAGTGACTCATAGTGCTAATTCTTCGTCCGACGATTACGCTCGATAGAAGTAACAGATTGGCCTCAAATTTCAGTTGAAGATTCTTTATGCAACTGTTAAGAACCCTTTCGTTGTTGAAAGTATTTGGTTGGATATTAATAAAATAATCTTAAAATGTGTCTTTTTCATTTTTCCCATAAGAAATGCATTGGAGACATTTTTAGTGGTCGGTGCTGTGTTTACTTTTTAGCAACGTCTTTTCGAGTCTTAACAATCAAGACTAAGACCTTCTGATTGGTCTTCAGAACGGAGCGAATGAGCGGACAGCGGAGTGAAGTAGTCGCATCGCATAAACATAAACAAAGTTGAGGTTATGTGAAATGTCATATTGTCGGCTCCAATTAAGTTTAAATTTAGTAACGAAAATCAACTACATTGTATACACAACTAATTAATATCTTTTCTTTAAAAAGTGTTTTATGAAGTAAATTGAAACAGTAAGTTCTAGATTGTTTTATTTCTTGACGTTGACAACTTTTGGTAAGCAAAGCCTTTTTAGGGCCAGGGGGTCACTTGTTTTATTTCTTTGTTCAGGTTGTGTATCAATGTGTATTCATTACATTTTGGATTTTAGTGGGTACCGTACACCTTGAAAAGCAGTATAAATCATGAATTACAGAAGAATCCCACAAAGGCTATGTTTGTATCATTCCTGTTACTTTCATAGTGTAGGCTAATTAATTCACTTTTTGAAGTAGGCCTAACTCAGAAGCGCTAATTGGCAAATTGTGAATCTGCCAATATGTTAACCAAACCAATTAACTGTAACAATTATATTCATATAGACCCTATTAAAATTAATTTAATGGAACATATTTTGCTTTTCAAATAAACCAAAAGAAGTCCCGGTTGGGTAAGTAACTTAATACGGAAGACAACTTGTTGTGGGTGTTATGTGAAGGACTTGAGGCTTAAGTTACTAGGCTAATGTTTGGCGTAAAAAGCAGAGCTTACTTGACATGTACAGTAGTCGAATATAACTTAATGAGGATCTCTGCCAGTTACCATAGGTTATTTCTAAGAGTTGAGAATGTTAACATATGTTTTTAGTGGATAATTAGAGACAGGCCTAGATAGATCGGTAAAAGTTTGATATCCTACTCCATAGTTTTTATCAATGGTTGAAATTTAAAAATTGCAAAAATATTGCTATTTTATCTATAATGCAATCACACGATACAGTTACGATTTTATTAGGTACCCTCCTGATTCAGTGTTGTTCTAAAAATGTCCTGCGACCATAAAACAAATATAGCCTACTGCACACAAGTAACCGAAAATAACCAAAACAACTACAAATTATGGCGAAGCTTCATTATCCGAGTCCACCGTTTTTATCGATGTGAAAATTTTTATAGGCCTATTGCGATTAAAATTAATATTGTAACAAAACAATAATATTGAATTAAGAAATGTATCACAATAATAATATAACCTAACAGTCTAACCATAAACCTCCGTCACTTTTATTGACAGCGTTGTTTATAACAACAAAATCAATGGTGATTGGAAACATTTCAAACGCATAGGCTTATTACCTCGATTACATTAGCGAAAAAAATACCTTTCTGATTCGTATTTGGCAGTATTTGTGTGACGCCTCTTTAGGTCTAACGAAGTCTCCTTCTTTTCACAATTAAGATACACCTACACAATAAACTTGGTTAGTTTATTTTTTGTTGTTCTTTGATAATGTTACAAGTTATATTAGTTTCAATATTTACTTGTTTTTTTTCAATTACTTGTTTTCAATAACTTAGGCCTAAATTTGTTTTATTGTCAAATGGTACTGTATGTTTAATTATATTATAACAAAACTATCAGGTGATAAAATCCTAAACGTATCGTGTAATTGTATCATATAAATTAGCAATATTATCACAATATTGAAATTTCCACATCGATAATAGGCCTAATGGTGGAGTCAAATAACGAAATTTCGCCCAAATTTTAAGTACGGTTATATAGCCTAAGTTTAATTAGGCTACATTAAAGGAAAACACAAAACAAACTACCTAGGCCTATAAGTTTTTATTTGTAGGTCTTAGTTGTCAAGAGATGCAGACTTCATAATATAGCGTCGTCACACAAATATGCTACTAAATATGAATCAGCAAGGTATTTTTTACCAAATTGTATTAAGGGAATATGGTTTTTAAATGTTTCCAAAAACAATAGATTTTGTTGTTATAAATATTGCTTTCCATTAAAGTGAAGGAGGCTTACGGTTAGATTGTGAGGTTTGATTGTTCGTAGGCCTATATCTTACCTCAATATCGTTGTTGTGGGTACAGTTTCGTACAGCGCCTACACTACTATTGAATTAAAATATATATCGATAACTTATTTCAATTGAATAGGACTGAAAATTACTGTGTAAAATACAAAATTTTACTTAGCATGACAAAATTTACTCTAACAAAAACTAACATTAACCTCAACTACAATCTATTAACATGAGGAACCATCCTAAGCCCAGGAGAGTCCACATTTAAGTAAGATACATAGGTAGGCCTAATTGTTCTTTGTTCTATGTTTTTTATTATGTCATTATGATTAGTTGTGTTTTGGTTTTGTTGATATTGATTATGTTAGGTTAAATGGTTTGTTTTTTATTAAAGCCTAAATGTGGGAATAAAAATCTAAACAAAATAGGGGTACGGTAATTACTAATTGATATCGTATAAAGTTATTATTTAGGCTAGGTATTGATTGATTTGGTAAGTTTGTTGATATGATAGATATATCCATCAGATCTATAGATATTTCCATTCAATAGTAGTGTGGCTTAATGAAACTTGTTGATTCTATTAATTTCATCGCACAATTTTAATTGCAAAATCAAAATTTCATCCATTGATAAAAAGATGATAAAAACAGCCCGATCAGGACCAAATTTGGTAGAGATGTGTAATCCTACCATTATTAAGATGAGTTCATCGCAGTTATTGACCTACCGTAAAGGGTAGTTTTTTTACCTCAAAAAAAGGTTTTTTTTCATTTTGAATATGTAATTTTGCAAAATTTTAAATTTTTATTCCTACCACAGAAATTAGCTTGAAAAAAACACACGATATAGTACATTAAACCTTTTCTATATATCCATTGGTTACCGAGATATTAAAAAGTCTTGGTATTAGCTTGGTAGGACCTACATGGTATTTACCTTCATTTGGTTGAGATCCATCTATTTATGATTAAAAAATCATGGTTTTTAGCGAATTTTCCTGTAGGGAATACGCTATTACGGTAGTAGTCATGGTAAGACCTACGCCTGGGACCATGTTACTTTCTTGTTTTGAGGTTCCCAGAAGCCATAAACTCCGTTCGTTTAAATTCATATATTTGTTTATACAGGGTGTTTTTTTAACTGTGCCACTATTGGGATTTTGTAAAATATACATCTTACAGTAAACTTTAAAAGGGGAACAATCCCTTGTTTTTAAAGAAGTTTAAAATTAAGTAAATAAATATTTTGTAAATGGCTGCCATTTTTCAATATGGCAGTCAAATAAAAATTTTTAAATATGAACTCCCAATTATAATGTCATTTTTGGATTTACCACGCAATTTTGAAGATTTTTTACATTCATTGACTCCGCTCATTCATTCCGCTTCATTCTGCTTCACTCCGCTATTTCCTTATGGTGAACATTTTCAAGTTTCATGCAAATCCGATGTAAGATTATTGAAATATGGTGTTTCAAAGACAACAGTAATTTTTTGAATTTAACATTGTTCTTATGGGACTCAAAATCCAAGATGACACAGGTAGCGCAGACTCTTAAAAGGGTTTTAAGGGTTTTCTAAATCGTAAAAAATAGGTTTTTGGCTTTTTTGGCCTTAATTTATCAAATTCCACAAATTTAACCTGAACCATTTAAAACAGCTAAAAAACAAACAATTTAGTATTTTGAATTTTTTATCTGGTTAAAAGCTGAAATGGTTATGCAGAAAATCCAAAAATAAGTTTCCCATATTATTCTTAGGTAAATAAACAAAACTCTCTATTTTTCTTATTTATTGGCATAGCTTGATAAAATTTGGTATGTAAATTCACTAGGAAAGGTACAACTTTTTACATGCTTCCAAAACCAACATACTCACCCCCATGGTATTTGTGGGTAAAATAAAAATATCAAAATCTGTAGGAAATGCTCTCAGTACGCAAGTCTGCTGCGACGGAAGTATTTGTTATTATCATGGCAGCAAACCTGCATACTCTTTTTCCATGTCAATCATATGGAGAATAGGCAAACTCCTTTATTTATAAACTTATACAGTAGAAGCCCTCTAGCCCGGCCTTGGATGGTTCGGCTGCCGGATAATCCGGCCGCGGTATTCCGGAAATGAAATATTCAGCCCCGGACGTTCCCACGGAAAAATATACAAGAGAAAACTTTTCCCATGATATGTCACTAAAGTATATCAGTTCAATTGGCATTTTCTGGACTATTTGACTACAACTATCTTCTAAAACTTTTTGTTAGTGTTCTATCTGTGATTTTTATCTTTTTGTTGGGTGTTACGCGGTCCGATCGTTAAGGTTAGGTAACTAGACAAATTCTGTCGCTTTTACGGTCCCATTGTTAGGGCCTTCGTTGACAGAAGACCAGTATTATTGTCTGTTAAGCGCAGGTTCATCGCTAGCGACCCCTTGTCCGTTTCTTTTCGTCATTTCGGCGGTACAACTTCTGAGAAGGAGCAAATCGTGATGGTTAAAAAGTTAATACATTACATTGTTTGGGCAAGTGTGCTACCCTTCATTGTTAAATACATCCTAATAGTTCATTGTTGGAATACACATATAACACAGGTCTCTATTTAACACGTTTAATAAACCGCCAGTTAATCTGGCCATTTTGAAATCCGGCCGGTGGTCCTGTCCCAAGGTGGCCGGATTTGAGGGTTTCTACTGTATTGATGAAACTTGTTATATGGCTTCATATGGTCAAAATTTTTTATTTTCAACAACTTCCCATGGCAGTAAACTTACATATACTCATTCGTATGGTGTTTATGGTTAAAAT